>CABHPQ010165974.1:0-20699 GCA_902168405.1 Peromyscus aztecus
GTCCTGCATCCATCACAAGGCCAGGAAAGCCAAAAATCCTGGGCTATGGCTAGCTGGCAGGTCCTCTAGAAAGGAAAGTGTAAGCTCTATTTGGTATTTTCTGTTGGAATAATGTTTTAGTTGGACTCAGAGAGGTTTTAGATGTAGATCCCAAGAAATGCCATGAGGGCATGTATCAGTGATGAGGGAATTGGGGGAGATTGATAAAGAACAGGCTAATATGGGGATCATCACTGTGGACATGTTAGGACCTTTCCCAGGGAATTATCTATGGAGTATCTCAGCATGATGTGCGGGGGATTCTGAGAGCTCATGAGAAAACTCCAAGAAAACAAGAGTCTTATGACATCTGCTCCTTCTAAACTTCAGATTACTCATCATCTTTCATTTTCAAAATATGTTTCCAAGCATGCCCTGTCCTTGAGTTTGTATACAGCTTGAAATCATTTGAACTTTGCTCATATGACCATACCTATTTCCAGGAAGGGCTTTATCTTGAGTTTCTATACAACTTGACCTCATGTGAATTTTGCTCATGTGAATTGCTTAACCCTCAGAACATAATTTGTCTGATTCTCTAAGTAAATTTGCCTATTGCATAAGACTTCAGTCTGTCTCGTTTTCAGGTTCTGTTCTCCCAGATTCACACTGCCAACTAGTGTCAACCATGATGATGCATGGTTTAGCCATTCTTGGGGCAGTAAATTTTGGACATTTCTGACTTTTATTGATAAAGATAAACAAATCAATGTGGGGATGTGCGGTGGCTTGGGAAAGAGGGCTGGGGGTGGGAGGAGGGAGGAGGAGGAATCTTTGAATAGTATGTGGAGTGAGTAGAAAATTTCTTAATAAAGAAAACTGAAAAAAAATTCTATAAAGAAAAAAAGATAAACAAATCAAGGGTTATCAAGGGTAGGAACTCTCAAGTATAGTTGTGAGGGAGGAGGCAGACCCAAATGGCCTCTGCCTTCTTCACATAGAGTACCATTCTTCTCACTCTATTGCCACACCACAACCATTCATCTGCTTTAATCTAACATACCCTTAAAAATCAGCGAAAATGCTTGTTACATTTTTGCTGTTTTGAGACAGTGTCTCACACTGTAACACAGGCTGTCTTGGATCTCACTAAGTAGCCTAGGCCTCAAAGTTGTAGTGACCTCCTGTCTCAGCCTCCCTAATATTGAGGTTACAGGCAGTAACCACAGCACTAAGGGAGAACAGAGATCCTCCCCATGGCCTTGCACATTAAGACATCTGCATTACCTGAAAGCACCACTAACTCAGTAAATAAAGTAGTCCAAGGTAAGGAAACATCAGGTTTGTTTGTGGGATTTCTCAGGTTATATCCAAAACAATATTGGGCAGTGCTGTGTATTCAGTAAGGAGTGACACATATTTCCTTGTATCTGGATGCTTAAGCCATTTTACAAAATGTAACGTTTAGACTTGCCTGTATCAAAAATCATTCTATTGCAGCTTAAGAACATCTATTTGTTTCTCAAAAGCCACTTAACATGGAACTAATTTCAAAGTCTGGAACAAGAATTCATAACTCCAAAATGCTTCTTGTTGTGTGAGCATTTACACACTCACACAAATTATGCACACACTCACATTTCAAATGTCATTCGTCGCATTTAAATGAAGTTTTTGTTTAGAGATGTAAAGAGAATGTTGTGATGGAAAATTATTGAAGCTGGCCATCTCTAAAATTTCCCTGATGCCCTTTACCAATGCAAGCTCCATCTCTCACTGGCAGATGGATGGATGTGGACCAGACTAGAGTTGGTGAAGAACCAGGGATTTAGTTAATGACTGGCTCCTGCTCATGCATGGTATGACATTTGGAGTCAAGATGAATAAAGAATTGAGTTTCCTTTAACAGGCAATTCCATTGCCTTTCTGGCAGGCTTCACCTTAGCTCCCAGGGGAGTCAGTAACTCAACTCTAACAAATTTAATTTCTGCTAAAATCCAATGGAAGAAATCATCATTCATCCTGCTCACTAGCCACATGGTATAAGAAATGGAATATTAAATACGTTTGGGGCTGTTTTGTGGATTGACAAGCCGCATTTAGAGAGGCTAACTTCAATATTTTGCAAAGTAGCTGTTATTGACTACTCATCTTAAATATACCAGTGTTTACATGAATTTCTATGGAGGAAAAGAAATATCCCTCCTATGAAAATTTACTTTTGAATGTTTTACAACTAAAAGCATGCATCTCATGGGATGTAGCTTCATATTTCCAAGTTCACAGCTGACCCTGTTTGTTCCTCCTGGGTGAGACACAAGGGCATTTCTGAAGATCCTCAACACTCATTTGCTCTGACATGTGCTGAGGACTCTCAGGATCTTTGAAATCTGGAAAGCATAGCATTTAAATTCACCTGATCTCACACATGCTCTTCACATTATCTTCTGTTTAGGGTCCCATTCTGTGACATCAGTGCTGTAGGACTTCACTGAGGGCTGACTGCAAGCATCACATAGTAGGGCATCACCAACTGTCTGCTCAAGTGACTGATATTTCAAAAAACTTGAATAAATTCTGTCTTGTTCTTTTTTTGCCTTCTTGCAATCCCCTGGACCAAATCCAATGCTGATCATGCATCATAAGCTGCACCAGCTTCAGCTTTGGCTCTGAGGTTGTGTATTAACTCTCAAGCTTCCAGAAGAGAGAGAGAGAGAGAGAGAGAGAGAGAGAGAGAGAGAGAGAGCTACAGAGAAACAGACAGAGACAGAGAGAGATGCCCAAGCAAGGGACACTGAGGTGTTTTTGTAATATGTATTTATTTTTACTGTGTATACTTGTATGGGTATTTCCACATGTGTGTGGGTGCCTGTGGGGAAGCCAGAGTTGTCAAATGTTCCTGGAGCTGACACAACAGATGTGGGTGGGAAAACCAAACTCTAGACCTCTGCAAAAGTAGCACATGCTCTTACCCACTGAGCTATCTTTTCCTATTTTGGCACTGAGGTTTTAGTAAACTATTCCATCTGATCCTCTCAACAACCGCCCAGCACAGTGAAGTCATGATCTCTGTTTTACAAGCAAAGAAATAAAATTTGTGCAGCCAGTAACTTAAAAAGTTGAAGTTAAACTTTATATTCACTTACCTTCTCTAAAAATACTGAAATTTTAATTTTAGAGCTCACTAGTATAATAAGAGTTTATATGTTATCTTTTGTATTTTTTTTCTCAAATTGTCTGAAGCTTGTTTAACTTTTCATACTTATACCATCCCTCTAATTAACTTTCTCAGAAAGAAGGATAATCAGTATCCTCTCTGGCTGCTTAGACTCATGTAATAAAGTGTGTTGGATGTCCATGGGAAGTGAGGAACAGTGTTGGGGGTAGGATCCAGAAATAAATCACAGAGCTTCCTGTCTTCAAGCCATCCACAATTAAGAAGGACCCCAAGGAACATATTGGTAACATATCATGCACAAATCAGAAATAATAAGCCAGGCTCTCAGAAGGCCATTCAGAGTGGTTTTTTTTCTCAAATCAGAAATCTAGATTTTGAAAGTCATGAAGGGAAACTATTTGGGAAACAAAAGATCCAGTAGAAGAGGTTGGAAGAAACTAGAGGTAGTATAGGTAGGTAATATTATCAAAGTACAGTATTTAAATGTATGGAAATATAAGTAAATTCATTATTTTATATAATTAGCATACACTGATGAAATGACCAATGAAAAGTGCTCTGACTTTTAGGTTAAAATTTCATACATGTCACTTTATACAATTTGAAAAGGATGGTAAACACTGATTTTGAAGAGAAGGGCATATGCCCCTTTATAATTTGACAATTCTGTTCACTATCCAGACAACTGAATTCACAAATCTTTTTTGTACAAATGAAATCCTGTCTAAAGTTTCTTGTTTCTTGGTGAGAATTGTGTCACGAGCATTTTCTCAAACAATTTTGCAAGTATCTTATGTTTACCTCTACCTTGATATCATTGGAAGAAAAAACGATATTTTGGTTCTCAAGAAGAAAAAGAGAAGTAATCCACCAGGCTGCACTGGTGGAGCCAGACAGGTCTGGGGAGCAGCTCCTCAGACAAGGAACTGTAGGAGCCTGTAGCTAGAGTTTTCCTGCCTGGCCCACAGTCAGGACAAATCTCTGTCACCTGCCAGTCCCACAGCCGCTCAGACCCAACCAAGTAAACACAGAGACTTATATTGCTTACAAACTGTATGGCCGTGGCAGGCTTCTTGCTAACTGTCCTTATATCTTAAATTAATCCATTTCTATAAATCTATACTTTGCCACATGGCTCCTGGCTTACCGGCATCTTTACATGCTGCTTGTCCTGGCATTCGTGTTTGACCAGCAGTATGGCGGGAATGAGGCGTCTGCAAGTGGCACATTAAGCTGCATGGTGGATTTAGCCTTTGCTAGTACAAAACAAAAAGAAGAGGTTTCTGGGCTACATGCTGCTTTGATAGAAGCATAGACCCACAAAGACTCCCAGAGCTGACGGTAAACGAATCACCGCCATGTTGGGAAGCTGAGGTGGGCGGAGCCAGCAGCCACAGCACTGTTTCAGTCTTAGAATGCTGCAGTTTAAAGTAACAGGTTCACAATAAGACAGATTCAGATGGAACAAGACTTTAAATGCTTTAAAATGTGTGTAAAAATGTACATAGACTTCAAAGAGAGATAAAAAGGAATATATACAGTTATATAAAGAAATAGATAGTTTTGAAAAATGAAGACTTTAAAGAGACAGTAAAGGTAGTATAAAATATAAGCCACGTAAAGATGGATATCACACAGAGAATCTGGATTGTGTTGTCTTTGGTATTCTTAACTGCAGACAGAGATTTGATTGTAAAAGAAGCTGAGTTAAACCAATATGTATATTTTAAAGATACCTTGACTTCAAAATTTGGATGTAAGGATATGTTGCTTTGGAAAGGAGGCTCTGATTTTGTTTCCACAGAAAGCCAGAGGCTATGGATTTGTTCCAGATTAAGATACATCAGGTTTGACCAGCCAAGACCACCTGAGGGTCTCTATTGACACCAAGGCCCAGATGATCCAACATCCAGAACCGTTTCACGGCAACTGGCTCAGACGATACACCCTCATGGACTACTCCATGATCCTAAAATTTTCTTTGTGTCCCCATAAGATACAGCGCCCCCCTCCAGCAGGAAGTAGTAAGAGAAGCTATGCCCAAATTCCCAAATTATATGTAATTTACTTTGTTAAAGTTAAAACCTTCCTTTTTGAAAAAAAAAAGGGGTGGGGAAGTGCTGTGGGATGTTGTGTATGGCAAATGTGTTGCTCTGATTGGTCAATAATAAAACACTGATTGGCCAGTGGCTAGGCAGGAAGTATAGGCGGGACTAACAGAGAGGAGAAAAGAACAGGAAAGTGGAAGGAGACACAGCCAGCAGCTGCCATACAGTAGCTCAAGCCCGCAGGCTGTGGCTAACTTGAGAAAGACAACTAGGAAGCTGTTTTAGCTCTGTTTTAGAATCTTCTTTTTACGCTTTCTCAGGTTTTAAGTGGAAATTCCTGCCCCACGTTGGGCACCAAATGTAGATGTAACCAACCATTTTATTAAATAAAAAACACAGAAGCAATGCAAGGAAGAAAGCCAAGAGGTCAGAGCTAAGAGCTAAAACCTTACCCTTCCTCCTGCGGTGGTCCTACCTCTCCGAACCAGCAGCACCTCCTGTGCTAAAGTCCTTATATAGAATTTCTGTTCTGCCTTCTCATTGGTTGTAAACCCAACCACATGACCGCCTCATCATGGCCTGTCTGTATAGACCTCCAGGTGTTCCATGGTTGGTATTGAGATTAAAGGCATGTGTATCCAATGCTGGCTGTGTCCCTGAACACACAGAGACTTACCTAACTCTGCCTACCAAGTGCTGGGACTACAAGCGTACGCCACCACCACCCTGATTTCCTATGGCTTGCTAATAGCTCTGACCCCCAGGCAACTTTATTTATTAACATACAAATAGCATTTTGGTACAAAAGAAAATATCACCATAGGAGCCTCAATAGCCAGGGTTGGAATTGACTGTGAACCCTAGGAGGCAATAGAGGAGTTAATAGGATCTCACTGAATCACAAGGAAAATGTCTCTAAGGAAAAGTCTCAAAAGGAAAAGCAAACATTGTCCTGCAAGTCAAAATCAGTGTAGCATTGAGTTAGAGTAAAACTGCAGAGGTGTTCACAAATGGAGTTCACAGCATGTGTGAGAACTTGCAGTTTATTCTGTTTTCCCTTTTGTTTAGATTGTTTTACTTTTGAGATCATAATTTAATACAACATTTCTCCCCTTCCTTTTCCTTCTTCTAAGCCTTCTCATATAACCCTCCTCATTCTTTTTCAAATTCATGGCCTCTTTTTCACTAATTGTTACTGTATACATATACGTATTTGTATATACACGTATGCCTCAATACAACCTGTTAATGCCATATGATATTACTTACATAAGTGTTTTAGGGTTGATCTTTGGGCTCTAGACAACCAATTGGTTTGTTCTTCCCTAAGGAAAATCATCTTCCCCACTCCCAACTTTATGCAGCTGCCTGCAGTTTTTCTGTGTAAGGTTATATTTAATGGACAGTTTCTCTGGATATGAAAGGCATTACACAATAGATCTGTAAAACAGCTTTACCTAATTTTTATAACTTCAGTCCTAATTTTAATTTTCTTATAAAATATGTCAAGAACAAAATCATTTAATTGAGAAGCATAAAGTGAAAAGAGTATATGAAATGAACAACCCTATGTATGCCTTATTTAAGAAATTGAATTATTTACATTCCCTTACTGATTGTTGCCATCTCCTCCTTTCATTATCCGAAGAAGTAACACACACACACACACACACACATATATATATATGTGTGTGTGTGTGTGTGTGTGTGTGTGTATGTATATATACATATATATTTTTTTAAATTTGTTTTGTTTTGTTTTGAGACAGGGTTTCTCTGTGTAGCTTTGGAGCCTTTCCTGGAACTCACTCTGTAGACCAGGCTGGCCTGGAACTCTCAGAGATCTGCCTGCCTCTGCCTCTTGAGAGCTGGGATTAAAGGCATGTGCCACCACCACCCGGCTGAGGTAATATATTTTATACACATGACATTTTACATTTTTATTTGTTTTGTTGATGTACAAAATTGGATTTCATTATAACATGCATATACCATGATGGGCATGTATAGTCAGCTTGTGGGGTTGGCCATTGTTCCTCTGTTATGATTTTGTTTTTCATTACACATCATCAAGTATCTGTATTCTTCCTTTCATTTTCCACCATTCATCAAAAGCCCCCATGCTGAAATCTTTGTCTATAACTCAGGATTTGGGGAAATGACTTCATCAAGAGGATTCTGACCTCATCATATGGAAGAATCTACTGGAGGGATTATAATTTGATGTATTGTTAGGGGTGATAGAAACATACATGAGGGTATTTTCTGGGTAGAGGGACCCTTGAGAACTGTTGTCTTGTCCTGACTCTTTCTGTCCTTTTTTGACTTCCTAGTTAAATGAGGTGAGAAGCTTTGACCAACCATGTCCTGTCTACACTCATACTGTGCCTTTCTACAAGCCCAGAGGCAACAGAATCAAGTATGAGTCTTTCCTTTTTAAATTCTTCTCCTTGCATATATTGTCAGAGTGTGAGAGAGCTGATTCATGCAATATGTACCTCTTTAGGTGAGTCACAGTGACTTTTGATCTTCTCATCATTTAACCTCTAAACAAAACCAAACAAAGATCCTGACATTGCATTTAACCAATAAATCAACTTGAGGAATTTGTCTGCAGGCTATCAGATTATGTTCCTGGAGAACACAGGACTGCATTATGTTTTTCTCCTATATTTAAATATAAAATCATATTTTTCTTTGTTGAGTCTTGACTTATGTTTTGATAGATTTACTTGTATTTATATCATTTGATTCAGGGAAAGAGTCTTTTATGAAAAGTTATATCAAAATACAACTGATATTAAAATCATTCCTTTTATGCAGCAACTAGATGATTTGTATTAAGAGTATCATCCAGGGTTGGGGATTTAGCTCAGTGGTAGAGTGCTTGCGCAGCAAGTGCAAGGCCCTGGGTTCAGTTGGTCCTCAGCTCCAGAAAAAAAAAAAAAAAAAAAAAGAATCATCCTTGGACCTGCTCTGCTCTTCAGACTCCCTGTGGGAGACCTTGCCTTGTTGCGGGGGTGGGTTGGGGGATAAGGCATGAGGGGCAAGAGGAGGGAGGAGGGAGGAGAGGGGGATCTGTGATTGGTATGTAAAATGAATAAAAAATTCCTTTATTAAAAAAATAGATTATCATCCTCAAGCAATGATGTTTTTAATTCCTAATGTTTTTATTGTCTTACTACACTGCTGATGAGTTTGCAATACATGGTACCAGGTTCTGTCACTCATGCTGAAAAGACATCTTCCATGATCTATCATCAAATTTCGTATATATTACAGGTATTAAAATGTTTCCCAAAACAATAAGAAAGTTTCCTTAGCTTTTATTGTAAAATGTGTTATTTTTAAAAACCGAGTAGGCTTACTTGACATTTTTGCTGTTATCAAAATGCCAATTTTCCATCACTCAACCCTTTAATGTGGTAAATTATCATAGCATATTTCCTAGTAATAAAAAATATTCCATTCCAGGAATAATCAAAATTGGTTAAAGAATATTATCTATTGTTTATTTTACTAGTTTAACTAGCTCTTTATTTATATGAACAGCTGATTTGTTTGTTTGTTTTCAGATTTTGGCTTTAAAATTAGAGTAGACTCAAAGTTAAATTCTGAATCCTTTCTCTTTTCACTTTTATGAGAGACTACATTAATTAAAATTATGCATCTCTAGTATAGTTCCAAGAAATTAACTCTAAAGTCACCTGAACAAGATTGATTTTTAAAAACAAATTTTAATAATCACCATTTGGATCTTATCATTCTCTCCTTTTATGAGGTTCTTTTTACATTGGATATATCATCTTCCAATATGTAAGGTAAATAATAAGCTTGCTTGCAAACACGCCATTAGTTTCATCCTAAACATTTATAAAGTTTTTTTTTTAAATTTTACTTATGAGGTATATGTTTCTCTATGTACATGTATGCCATCTACATGCAGATGTCATAGATGCCAGAAAAGGACATGCTTATCTTCTTGACCTGGAGTTACAGACAGTTATGAGTCTTCCAACATGGGTGTTTGGAGCCAAACTCAGATCTTCTGGAAGAGCAATGAGTGCCCTTAGATCTGAGCTATCTCTCTTTATCCTATACAATTTTATGTAGAGTCTTTTTTCTTTTTACTATTATCTATTAAAAATTGCATTGTGAGTCTTAATCTAGAATTACAAAAATACCAAAATCATTAATTATAAATGCTCCACCCTGCCGATTCACTAAGGATTTGTAATTTTAGTGCACTATAGCTGCAAAATACTTTGTACCTGTGTTAAAACTCTGAAATTTATTGATATCATATTTATGGTTTAAAATGAGATAATTTTAATAAATGTAGATATGTTTCTGAAATATTGAGAATAATATTGCTTATAATATTAAAAATATCAATTATGCTTTTTATGTTTTAGAAATTTTTAAATGTTTTACTCATTTCTTTAAGTATATAGAGCAGTGAGTAAGGACAATGCATTATGACATGGGTATTTAAATGTGATATTTTTCTATCAATTTCATTGATATTCTGAAATGCATATCCCATGCATTTTTATATAATTTTTTATTAAGGAATTTTTTTATTCATTTTACATACCAACCACAGATCCTCTACTTTTCCCTCCTCCCACCCCTCAAGCATCTCCCCTTCAACACACCTCCCATTCCCTCTTCCAACAAGGTATGGCTTCACATAGCCCATGCATTTTTATCTTTCTAGATTCTGAGGCTATGTTATGAAACAAAATTTTATTAAGTATTGACAATTTTATCCCCAGGAAATCTTCCCTATTTAGAAAATACCATATATGCACTATTCTGGTGGTTGTTGACTATTTGTGTGCATGTGGCTATATATTATAATTATATTTTTAAGTTATTATTATGCATTTGTTATTTTAATTTCTTTCACCTTTCCTATTGATTTATCTTTCCTTTTCTCTGTCTTATTTGCTTGATTTTGTATAGACTTGGAAATTTTAATTTTTTTATTTTATGTCTAAATTTGAATAAATATCTCTTAATATCTTCAGAGTAAAAAAAGGCCCAAATTCCAATTTTGTATATGTATGGAAAAAATCATTAAAATTTCAGACACCTATTTCTATCACCATTTAAAGGAGAATATATGAAGACAATTTGAGTTTGTTTTAAGAATGGGAAATTTTTTTTAAGAAAAAATTTTTTATTCATTTTACATACCAATCATCAATCCCCCTTTCATCCCTCCTCCTGCTTCCCCCCAGCCTACTTTGCTTCACAACCCCTCCCATATCCCCTCCTCCAAAAGGGTAAGACCCCCTGTGGGGAGTCAGCAAAGCCTGGTTTATTTAGTTGAGGCAGGAACAAGACCCTCCCCATCCTGCATCAAGGCTGAGCAAGGCATCCCACCATAGGAAATGGGCTCCAAAACGCCAGCTCCTGCACTAGAGATAGATCCTGATCCCACTGCCAGGAGACCCCCAAACAGACCAAGCTGCACAACTGTCTCCCATATGCAGGGGTCCTAGTCCGGTCCCATGCAGGCTCCACAGTGCTGGTCTATTGTTTGTGAGTTCCATGAGCTTGGCTCAGTTATCTCTGTAGATACCCCCTTAATGATCTTGACCCCCCCTTGCTCATACAATGCCTCCTCCCTCTCCTCCACTGTACTCCTGGAGCTTGGCCGGGTGCTTGGCTGTGGACCTCTGTATCTGCTTCCATCAGTTACTGGATGAAGGCTCTATGATGACAGTTAGGGTATTCACCAATCTGATTACAGGGGTAGGCCAGTTCAGGCACCCTCTCCACCTTTGCTGGTAGTCTAAGCTGGGGTCATCCTTGTGGATTCCTGGGAATTTCTGTAGCACAGGTTTCTCCCTATCCCCATGATGTCTCCCTCTATCAAGGTATCTCTTTCATTGCTTTTCCACTCCATCCCTCCCCCAGCTCCACTATCCCATCCCCACATGTTCTCATCTCCTCCCTTCTATTGCCCCTGTTGCCCTCAGTTTACTCAGGAGATCTCATCTATTTCCCCTTCCCAGGGCGATCCATGCCTTCCTATTTGAGTCCTCCTTGTTAGATAGCTTCTCTGGAGCTGTGGGTTGTAGTCTGGTTATCCTTGCTTTACAGCTAGTATCCACTTATAAGTGAGTACATGCCATGTATTTGTTGGGAAATTGTTTTTAACACTTGAAAATCAACCAGTTTAGTTCATTACATGAATAGACTCAAGAGTGAAGTCAATGGATTCCAGAAACTCTTTCAACAGATGTTTATTTTTCAAAATATTCTTGCAAAATACCAAGGGTAGAAATTTTCTTCTCCTAATTATAGGTAACTTAAATGTTAAAAATTTCTTGAGGTTGATTATAAAACAATGAAACCTATGATGACTTTGGATTATAATTATATATAAAAATCTCCAGCCATTACAGGACATTTTCAATAAAAATATTCAAATATTCAAATGATATGATTTTATAGACATCCCAAAGTATCTATAGGAAAATTATAAGTATGGAAAGTTGCTCGATAAAAACTCAATACATAAAAATCAATTGGATTTCTCTGTAGAACCAGTAAGCAGAAAATGAAATTGAAAAATCAATATCATTTACAGCAGCATCAGAGAACTAAATGTCAAGGATAAATCTAACAAGGATGTGTGAGACCTCTAGGCAGAAATCTATAAAGTATCACTGAGATAAATTAAAGATCCACAGGAACAGAAAGGACCCAGCATTGCCATGTATTAGACAATATAGCATTTAAACATTTATCAATACTTTCCAGACTCATTTGTATTTTTAATCTAATTTCAAAGAAAATTGAAATGAGCTCTATTTTCTCTTTTCAAAAATAACGAGTTGGTTCTAAAGTTCATGTGGGAACACACATAGCCAGGAATAACCAGGATAGGACATGCATAGATGTAGGAAGTTGGTTTACTTAACGTGTCAGAATTATAGAGTTAAACTATATGAAGGATTTAAAAATCCCAGCTCCTAAGGAAGCTGAAGCATGAGGATCATGAGTTCAAGGTCATCCTGGGCTTCGTAGCAAGTTTCAGACCAATCTAAGTTACATAAGGAGACCTTATCTCAAAAAAGTAAACAACAAACAAAAGCAGAGAAACAAACAAACAAAAGAAAGAACTAGCCTCTTCCAAAATCAGTAAGAAAATGAGAATATCCATTAGAAAGTGAGTACAAATTCTAACAGATTATCAAAGAACAGGTTACCAGAATGTGAAATAATCATGAAAATGTGTTTAAATTCTCACTGGGGAAAGACAAGAAAATTACCACTACATGCAAAGCAGAATGGTGTGATACTAAGTAGAGGCCATGACAGTCACGGATGCCTATGGAACAACAGAAATTCAACAGTTTGGGCAGGAGAAAAAAATTAATTAGCCCCCTTAGAGAAACAAGTGATAAAATAATAAATAAGCAACACTAAAATATTTATATTACTTATGAAATCGCAGGACAAGTTGATCTTAGGGTCCCAAGATACCCCATAGAAATGAACACATACTCATACAATATGGCTACAATGCTCAAGGAAGGATCACATCTAATACTCTAAAACTATAATTAAAGCAGAAATGTATTAATAGCTGAAAGGGCAAACTATATTCCTATAATTAATATACTCATATAATGAATATGCGTTTATACATTACATAGATATATGATATCTAATAAATAAGACTAATTAATACTGTAGTATTCAGGGATAAGATGGTGAATAAAATAAAAAGTATCATATCAGGATTTTTATATTTGTTTTATTCTTTTTTTTAAAATGTGGAAAGTAGTTACGTAAGTATAGATCTTTCAACAAATCCAGTAAACTCTCCCTTAATATAGATCGAGGAAGGGAAAATTGGCTTCTAACTTGCTAAACCTGTTCTGTTTCTTCACATGGCTCATTACTTGGGTTTGAACTTTATAAAAGAAATTAAGTGGCACAGTTACGTTTTTCTATTTTAATATATATTTCATATGCCCATAATTTAAAATTTTCCTACACTGAATTTCTTTTAAATAAAAGGAAAAAGACACACTGCCTGGAAGGGAGATTGCGTACATTTCTAATAAAAGTTCCATAGCAACCCAAAGATCATGAGGACAGAGTCCACTAAATTGATTTAAGAATATTGGCTTTCTTGGTTAGCTGTCGCCAAAGTCCTTCAGGTGGCAGACTGAAGCCACTAGCTACCTCTGCATATCAGCAGCAACTCCTAGAAGGCTGAATCAGTGGGAGAGGGCAGAGCAAATTTCATAAGCAACGTGACTAAGAGACTCCTTCAGAGGTAATTATGTCCCAGCTCCCGGTGCCACTGCCACTGTTTCACCTCTCCCTCCACTCTCCAGCTTACACAAGGTACAGGCAGGAGAAGTCTATAATGGCAGGGACGGCAGGTTGGGTTTCTCCACTGATATCTGTTTTTCTTGACTATCTTTCTGTTAGCAGTGTGGTGGCAGTATTACCTTAGTGTCTAAGATGGGGTTTCTATTGCTGTGAAGAGACGCTATGAACACAGCAACCCTTATAAAGGAAAACATTTAATTAGACCTGGCTTTCGAGGTCAGAGGCTTACTCCGTGATCTACATGGCAGGAAGCATGGAACCACACAGCCAGACAAAGCGCTGGAGAAGGACCAGGGAGTCAACATCTGGATCAGCAGGCAGCAGGAAGAGAGAGAAACAGTGGGCATGGCTTGAGCATCTGAACCCTCAAAGCCAACCCTCAGTGACCCACTCACTCCCACAAGGCCACGTCTACTCTAAGAAGGCCACACCTCTTAGCAGCATCACACCTCCCTATGAACCTATAGGGACCATTTTCATTCAAACCACCACAGCTAGCTAACAGAACTTTAGTTCATGGTTGTGGTTCTGTGAATTAGCATTGTTCCCTTAAGTATAGACCATTCTGACTATGGTATATCCATGAGCTCTATGCAAACAACTAATTTGTGTTATTATTTAATTTTTCAAAATAAGTGCTATATCTTAGTGCTCAAAAAGCATCTCAAACTAAGTTTCTGATTGAATCATTCTATTTGCTGATAAATATTTGACAAAAATCAAAGGAATGAAGGAAGAGCTTATTTCCTTCCTAGTTCAGAAATTGAAAGCATGACATCCTGGAAGGGTAGTTGTGTGGCTAGACCTCAAGGCAATTGGGCCACAATATATTCATAGTCAGGAAGCAGAGAGCAATGAATGCAAGTCCTTAGGAAGCTTTCTCTTCTTTAGTCAGCCTGAGGCCTCTGGGCTGTTTACACTCAGGGCAGATGTTCCTTTCTCACTTAACCCAAACTAGAACCACCCTCACAGTCACATTCAAAGATTCAACCCTTTTTGTAGAACCTGCCAAATTGGTTAGCATCAACCCTAAAGCCTCCTTTCCAGGATCTTGCCACTCCAATAGAGGAATCCATTAATTCTGTTACTGAAGTCCAGATCCTGGAGTCATCCCAGACAGCTCTCTGTCTAAAACTCAACATAGAGCTTTTAACAAATCCAGCAAACACATCCTAAATAATAGATGCAGATTCTGAGTATAACTCACCTTAAGCCTTTAGATCTTTGCAATAGATCCTCGCTTCGTGCGTGCGTGCGTGCGTGTGCGCACGCCCTTCAACCATTATTGATTATTATGAAAAGGACATCAGCCTTAGGATACTTGTATTTTACTGCTTCCAGACCAATCAAAGGATCTCTCTTTCATCCCATAAGCCAGTTCTTCACCAGCACCTCTCAAGGACTACCTGCTCTGGCTCCTATAACTTCTGTGCCCTCCTAGCATGGAGCTGTTCCATTCCTATCTGCTATAGCCACAGGAAGTTCCAAGAAGGCAGGTTTTGTAAATTTTCACCCATGTGACAGCTTTCTTTAAGTCATCCATGTTCCTGCAACTCACTATTCCCATGTACTCGAGTATGTACACCTAAGAAACTCTTTGGTTTGCCAAGTTTCACTTTAGTGGAATTTTCACTTTCTCCTGTCATGGGTACAGTATCTAGCATGAGAACACAATTGCTCATGTCTCCCCATGAGTACTTAACACAACTCGTTCCTTGGCTCCCTTTATGCAGAAATCAACGGCTTGTCCTGCTAGTCCTACCCTACTCCCTTTGCATTTTCCATCTTAGGATTCATAGAAGGGAAGCCACATTTGAAGTTTGTCTAATTTGCATTCTGTCTCTCTATCTATGTTATTAGCTTTAGAAGGGAAGGGATCTTTCTTTTTAATTATTCAACATCCTTAATACCTATACAATGATTAGTACATTATGAGTAATATCTTGTTAAATAAATAGATTAATAACCACTTGTCAAAATATGCCATGTTGACATATCTCAAGTGTTAATTTTTTTCATAAAAAGAGAACTTTGGAATAACATTTGAGATATTTGCAAATAACTTTTTCCACTTAGAGTGTCAGAGAATTCATTTTCACCTCAACAGAGGTAAGGAATTCATATAATTTAAAAACAAATATTTAATTTTATTTTCCCTGGATTCACTCAACATACTTTTGTCACAGAATTCTGCTTTGTGAATATATAATCATTTATATATTATTAATTTTATATCATATGTGCATACATTTAAAACAATCATATCAGTAAGAGATAAACTTAGGAAAATTCTACTTGAGAATATAAATTGGATTTATCACCATACTCAATTTTATTGAACCAGGCTCTATTTTTCCATAATATCCAAATAACCAGATTAATTTTCCAAAACAAAAAAAAAAGAAAAAAATCACTGTGATAAATAGACTCAGTGTTGTATACTATGATGTCATGCTATGTTCCGATTTTTCCAGGTTTGTAGATTAATATTTGCAATTAAATTATAATTTAAATGAATGTAAAATATACCATATTCAAAAATCTATCAATCATGTGAACTGACTTTGCAAATCCTGATGGAACACTAAGCAAGAAAACTAAGTTGTACTTCTGACTCTACTGAAAATTACTTGGACATTAAGCTATAATTATTTTCATTGTACCTATGTATGTTTCACACACAAGAATATGTTTGTTAATCCCACGTGCTTTATACATGGCCAGTTTCCTCGTCTGTGTAAAGGTGGCAGTATCTGAGGGAATCCTAGTTCTTTCTGGCACCCTGCCTACCACAGTGCGGTTACTGGGAAAATGCTGGTCCCTTCACCTTGAAGTATCTGTTTCAGTACAGTGCATTTGGCATTACAAAACAAGCTGGAAATATAACTATACAAAGTAACCTAACATGAAAATACTTGTGATTCACACATGCCAAGCTTTCATTCACATTTTCCCATTGCCTGAAAGCGAATTGAAAAACAAAGCCTTTACTTGAAGTTCAATTATTACTGCTGACCCTAGCAGTTTTCTCTGTATAGTGGAGATCGGAAAGCTTAATTCTGAGCCAAGTCCTAATTTGTCATAAACTCTCTGATCCATATGTGTACTTTTATTTTTCAATGTGAAAGAAAATTTAAATGTCATCTAGGTAAGTAGAAAAGCACTTTCAAGTACTAAGAGCCAGGACATGCTAAGGCATTAGAAGTTCCTTATGGAAGTTCAGTCATCCAGAAACATTTAACAACAAGCTGCTATTTCCTTCTGTCTGAGCTGTGCATGAGGGACACAGATTGAATTAGCACAGATGGAATGATCACACATTCATGAAAATAACAACTCATTAATAGCATCTAGGAGTAGTAACTAAGCTCTCTTGCTATATCACATTTCAGCCAGGTCAGAAATATGAATGGGTAATCCAGCCTCTGTGACATTTCTAAAAGTTAAACTTGCTTCTATACCAAAGTATCTTTGTTCATTAGAACTTTCATACAAAGACATCTTCAAGCATGAAAGCTAATTGAACAGGATCATCACAGAAGGAATATACCTACTGTTATAATTTGCATTTCACCACTAGTCCTCAAGCATCCTTGTGGTAAAGACTTGGTTCCCAAGTAACACTGTTGAGAAGTGGACATTTAGGACTCCTTTAGGGGGAGACCTTTAGGTCATTAGAGGGGTTCTGTCCTTTGAAGTCCCATAGTTCTCTCTTTCACTGCCTGGCCATGAGGGTAGAATTTTTTTTTCTCATTTTCTCCTGCCATGAAATGTTACCTTGTCACAGAGTCATGGAAATGGGGTCAGCTATTCATGCACAGAAACCTTCAAAACTCTGAGCCAGAATAAATCCTTGTTCTTTACAAGTTGATTCTCACAGTTACATGATGTAGCAATGGAAATCTTTATATCTAAATGTGAATCTCTCTTTATATCTAAATGTGAATAACTTTAAGGAGTCGACTGCCATTTAAAAACAAAACCCACAGGGACCACAGCCTGTTAAGATCCCATCACCTATGTACAAAGCTTGTCATGGGGACTCCACCCATAGTCCCAGAGGTAGACAGGCAGAGACAGGTGACTTGGAGGAACTTTCTGGCTAGGCAGCCAAGCCAAATCAGTGAGCTCCAGCTTCAGTAAAAGAGACCTTAATTAAAAATAAAAGTAAATTAAGGCAGAAAACAATAGAAGGAGAGACCCAATATTGACCTCTGGCTACCACATACATGTATGTACACATGCACATACATAAAACACCCACAAATAGGGCACTGAGAACGGAACTATAAGACTTCTTATTAACTGCCAAAAACATAGTCCAAACATTAACAAGAAAAACAAATGAAATAGCAAGAAAGTCTGGCTGTTCCATTCTAGTTTTTATCTGTGCCCTTGATTACATGCAAGCAAGTCTTTTAGCATCTCTTAACTCTGTTCACAAGAAACAGAGGATAGATTTCAGAATAAATTTCAGACTCACAGGCCTCAAAGTTCCCTCTTGCTGATGACTTGCTATGATCTTGTAACTATGGAAATACTCTTGATGAATTGCTGTCAATGCCAAACACTAAACCCCACAGTTCCTGATTGGGTTGGTCTCGTATTACATCAATTGAATAATTCTGTTGAAAAGATAAAATGATAGAGTTGAAATAGTATGCATTTGGTGGAAAGAGCCTCAAAACATAATGTTCCCATCTGAATTTTACAAGAAAGTTTTGAAATCATCAATAACATACTCCTCTTCCTCTAAAAGGACTTGGATGCTCATATATTTAAAAGGTGTTGCTGGTGAGACTTGAGGTCCAAGACAAGGAAGGATTAAAAAAAAAACCCACAAATGAACAAAGAAAATTTAAACCGTATATAAAAAGACAAATAATAGGGAACAAGAAAAATAATGAATTTATCTATAAAACAATGTTGAAACTCAGGAAAACATGAATCTGCTAGGGAAATTCAGCCTAGCAAGGTTTGCGTGGTGATTGTTTTTAAATAATAGATATGTATACACTTGAGTTAGCATCTTGTATGGCAGATTCTCAAATCGAACCATATATTAACCACTTTAAGAAATTAACTAGGGGACTCACTGTCTAGGGACACAGTGCAATTTCTCCAAAAGATGCATTATAAATCACCATTTACTTATTTATCTATTTTAAAAGGTTTATTTCATTTTTGATGATGTGTACATACATGTGTCTGCCTATGGGTTTGTGCAGACTGATTTTAATGAATCTAATTCATTTTCCTATTATAACATCAAGCCAATTGAAGGCATTAAAGCTTTTAACTCTCGTTCTGAGTTTGTGATTCCATTTTACAGACAGATAAAATCACTAAAGAGCACCCACACTCACTATTGCCTAAGTTGTCAATGTCAGTTTTGAAGGACAGAATGTCTTCAAGTACCTGTGTGTTGTCTATCAGTGGGAGAGAAAAATGACTAAAATTAAAATGGCAAAGGATAGCTATAGGTACAGAGTACTATATTTGATTTGAGTAATCATGGCAGATTTATTATTATACAGAGAAGAGAATGGTCAAAAGCAGCCCCTGGCTTTTTTTTTCCCTTCTGTTCTTGTTTTATGCAGTGTTTTTATTGATTATCTGGGAACTCCATGTCATAAACCCCAAACACACTCACCTCCCAGTACTCCCAGGTTTCCCTCTCAATGATTGCTCCCCCCAAAAGAAGAAGAAATCAAACAAACAAAAAAGTCCAATTTGTGATGTCCACACATACATCAGAGCATGCTCGACTTCCCAGTGGTCAGCCCCCCAAAGAAAACCGAGTATTTCCTCACCTGCACACCTGCCAGAAGCCATCAGCCGTGGAGAGCCACACTTCAGCAGCCCTGTCACAATTTTTAAGAGTTCTCCTCAATGGTTTGCTGTTTAGGCCATTACATCTTTGAGAGGTGAGGTGGGGTGGGGGCAGGAGTTGCCACAGAAACACTCCATGTCTGTCCATCTCAACTGCACATTTGCAGTCATCCATGCTACTGCAAAAGTAGCTTCCTTGCCCTTTACAGTCAGCGGAGCACAGATCACGACTTCCGCGTGGTTTCTAGTGACAGCATGAACCACAGACTTCCACATGGGCTCCAGTTGCCAGCACATGCCACATACCTCAGCATGGTCTCTGGTGGCAGTACAGACCTCAGATGTCAATCTGGCCCTCCTGTAGCTCAGTTTCTAATAGTGAGCCAGGGATATTTTTATTGGCTAACATCAAACAAATGTTAGTATGTGAGGCAAACACCCTTGTCTTTAGTATATTTCAAGGGTATTTTAAAAATTCATACATAAAATACTATTATTTTTTCCAAATATGAACTAGTTTTAAGACAAATCAAAATAAAATTTAAATCTTAATGAAATTTAATACCAATAAAACTCAATTCAAATACATGTTAAAAAAAAAACATGGGCCGGGCGGTGGTGGTGCATGCCTTTAATCCCAGCACTCGGGAGGCAGAGCCAGGTGAATCTCTGTGAGTTCGAGGCCAGCCTGGGCTACCAAGTGAGTTCCAGGAAAGGCGCAAAGCTACACAGAGAAACCCTGTCTCGAAAAAAAAAAAAAAAAACATGGAATTTCCCACTATAATCTCCAAGTTGTAAAAAGTGATGGAGGGCATGTTGAGGGTTGTAATAAAACTATTGCAAATGTGGAGATACATTTACAGTTGGGAAGAGTAATAAAGAATTTAAATTGAAATATTTTCAAGCCATGCTGCACATGAGCTACTCTAAGAGTATGATGTTCATTATATACTTTAAAATTTAAAACATCTCAGAACATGTAGAAATACCATCAAAACAAAATATTTTGGGGATCAGGAAAAACTAAAGCTAAGGAAGAAATTGAAATTCAATATAGAAAGTGGTACAGAGGATGTGAGCAGGAGAATCACCTGGAGTACTAGACACACAATGAGGGCATGGAGGAGGTGAGCAGGAGAATCATCTGGAGTACTAGACAGACAATGAGGGGATGGAGGAGGTGAAGAGGAGGAATCATCTGGGGTACTAGACACACAATCAAGGGATGGAGGAGGTGAGCAGGAGAATCAGCTGGAGTACTAGACACACAATGAGGGGATGGAGGAGGTGAGCAGGAG
>CABHPQ010165974.1:20709-51299 GCA_902168405.1 Peromyscus aztecus
CTGGAGTACTAGACACACAATGAGGGGATGGAGGAGGTGAGCAGGAGGAATCATCTGGGGTACTAGACACACAATGAGGGGATGGAGGAGGTGAGTAGGAGGAATCAGCTGGAGTACTAGACAGACAACGAGGGGAAGGTAAATTAAAGAACAGACTCAAGTAGGCTAGAAGATAGTTTTGTGTTTTTAACAGTTTCAAGAATCACTAGAATAAGTGTTGTCCATCTTTCAGATAAGAAAATTGAAGCCAAGGGAGGAATCATTTCAATTATACACATAAGTACATGTTGGAGTGTAACTAAAATAGAAGCATGCATTTTTAATGGCTACATTCTTTCTAGTGGCTTTGGTTTCTGAATAGGAGAAGAAATTCATGACTTCTTATACAATGTGTTCTAGATAAATCAAATTACCCTGCAAATACATTTTAAATAATGTCATCTAGAATATAGAAAAACTATGTATGTCTGGAACAAAAGGAATGCTGTTTTCCTCTAAATAAATTGTTTTGCTTCATTTCAATAACATTGCTTGAAACATACACCAATTTTATAGGTGACTAACACAGTCATACATGCCTACAATTGTCTGTTCTCAGTAGTTGACCCACCCAGAGATTGCCGTTTGTAGGTAATGTTTTATATTAGCTAATAACTAATAACCACTAGTTTATCAGCTATTCAGACCTGAACTGTGCTTAGAGGTCTGTTTGTCAGTAGAAGGGCTTATCCTCCACAGATGGGCAATATCAAAATGCAGACATATAATGGTATGTGACATAGGCCTTTATAGTATATAGACTTCCCTTAGCTGCCTGCCAAAGGCTCAGAGTATAGAGCCCATAGACACAGGGATACCCCTAATATCCCTGTCAGAGTTTATAATATTTTTATATTAGGCTAAAAATTGCTGTAGACCAGTGATAAATGATTTTTTTTTGTCTTTTGTCCCCCTCTCTGAACAGAAGTTTCTATGGAAGTGGTTGGACCAGGCCATTACTCTATGTTTGGTGTTAATTATAATTAAGGATTAATTATTTCTTTGTTTCATAGTTCTAAAGCTCAACTCTCCTTTATTGCTATGCTTAAAAAAAACTACAAATTGGGAAACATTTTAATTTTAACTTGATTTAAACAACACAGTTCACACTGGGAGCCAATGCTATAATGAGAAGTTCACAATATATGTAGGGAAAAGACAAACCATAGGGATATTATAAACTAACAAAACTAAGTAGAATACATGATGAATGGATTTGCTATGGGGTTCTGCGCCTCAGTGCTGTGAAAAAATTAAACACATGCAGAAGAAAATAAACATGGAAGACTATGGTGTTCTGGAAGGGGAGAACATGATTCTAAATTGTTGAGTATGATACAATAGGAGGAAATGTAAAAAGGAAGCTGCGTCAGGATGGGCTCAGCACACCAGTATTTGGCAATTTCTGAGGCTTGAGAAACTTCATGATGGAATCTAAGAAAAAGACTCTGAGTGAGGTATGATTTCCTTAGGTAACATGGCTTTTATGACCAAGAATAACACCACTATCACAAACACCTATTCCAGTTATGAAGAAGATTGATTTTTTTTGTTGTTTTTGTTTTTTCTTTATTTTTGGTTAAGGTTTGTGGTTGATTAGGTCCCACATAGACTTACAGAAGTGGGTATTTACATCTGGATAAGCTTCTGGCCCCTCTACTGTACCTCCTCTAAATCCCCCTATATGATGCTCTTGAGGGCCTTCCCAGGAAGTGCCACGAGAAAGTGCTGAAAGGGTTTCACAAGCATATAGCCAGTTGAAATTGTCCTTGAGGATTTCTAGACACCCTTCTGCTGTGGGATGTTCTGTATGTCAAATTACTCTGATTGGTCAATAAATAAAACACTGATTGGCCAGTGGCTAGGCAGGAAGTATAGGCGGGACTAACAGAGAGGAGAAAAGAACAGGAAGGTGGAAGGAGACACTGCCAGCCACCGCCAGGACAAGCAGCATGTAAAGAAGCCGGTAAGTCACGAGCCATGTGGCAAGGTATAGATTTATAGAAATGGATTAATTTAAGATATAAGGACAGTTAGCAAGAAGCCTGCCACGGCCATACAGTTTGTAAGCAATATAAGTCTCTGTGTTTACTTGGTTGGGTCTGAGCGACTGTGGGACTGGCAGGTGACAGAGATTTGTCCTGATTGTGGGCCAGGCAGAAAAACTCCTGCTACACGCCCCCCACACACATACATACAGTAACATACACAGACACACACAATAAGTAAACCTACCAAATACACTAATACACATTTTGAAAGGAAATATATGCAAAGATATAAATATACTATGTGTTGTAATATCAATCTTCATACCAGTAAGCCTTAAGATGCAGATAGATATTGATCTAAATGCATAGAAATATAGGTACATAATTCAACAGGGTAGCATCCAAGCAGACAGACAGGCTGTATGTCTCATAAAATATAGGTGATAAAATAAAAACCTGGTGTTTATTAGCCTGTTTCAAAGTATATAAACAGAGTAATACTGGTCAATACCATAGCATACTTTGTTGTGGAATATTCCTTTACACTGTGTGAGGATGTGTCACAATGATTGGTTTAATAAAGAGCTAAATGCCTAACAGCCAGGCAGGAAGAGATACAGGTGGGACTTCAGGGCAGAGAGAGAACTCTGAGAAGGAAGTGGAGTCACCAACTGGACAAAGAAGAAGCAGGATGGGGTGTAGAGTAAAGGTAACCAAGCCACACAAAAGAACATAGATTAAAAGATACGAGTTAATTTAAGTTATAAGAACTAGTTAGGAACAAGCCTAAGCTAAGGCTGAGCATTTGTAATTAACAGTAAGTCACCATGTCATTTGTTTTGGTGAGCTGGCAGTCCAAAAAGAAAAGCCCAACTGCAATACCTGCTTCTCACAGCTGCAGAAGACCAGACTCACTCCACCATTGCAGTTCTCCATACAGCTGCAGAAGACCAGACTCACCCCAAAACTGTATTTCTCCATACAGCTGCAGAAGACCAGGCTCACTCCACCATTGCAGTTCTCCATACAGCTGCAGAAGACCAGGCTCACTCCAAAACTGCAGTTCTCCATACAGCTGCAGAAGACCAGGCTCACTCCAAAACTGCAGTTCTCCATACAGCTGCAGAAGACCAGGCTCACTCCACCACTGCAGTTCTCCATACAGCTGCAGAAGACCAGGCTCACTCCACCACTGCAGTTCTACACACAGCTGCAGAAGACCAGGCTCACTCTGCCACTGCAGTTCTATGCACAGCTGCAGAAGACCAGGCTCACTCCACTACTGCAATTCTATGTACAGCTGTAGAAGACTTTTGTTTTTTCTAATAGGGGTGAAAGTATTCATGTGCTCATGACAACATGCTTCTGACTAAAGTTAGCGGCCTGAATGCAATAGGGAAACAATGTGTGGTGAACAGATAAAGGCACAGCTGTGAGGACTTCGTTAACACCTCCCCAAACATCATCTCCCCTTAGCTAAATGCTGCTCTTGTTCTCAAAGCCTGATAAACTAAGTTTATGTGCTGCCATTTGGTTTTCTGTTTATTTTTATTTTTTAAGCATCTATATCTGAGATTTTAAGGTAGTTTTCTAACAATAAGTACTTGACTTTCAAATACTTTATCAGTTTCTCTGACAGCAGTATAATGTCATACTGGGAAATATGATCGTACAGGCTGCATCTGCCTTATGAGACAACCAAGGCTGCCAAGTGATCATTTGGGAACAGCTTAGTATTATTTGTGTCTAATTTTCATTATATAATAATAAGTAATCCCCTTGGATATGCAGCACGCTCTTTCTCCAATGCCTTTTTCTCTCTGTGTGTTTATTCTTGCTGTCTTTTGTCTATTGACATTCCTCTGAGTCACTCATATCCATCTTTCAATGAGGGCTCAGGGTCGAGACAACAGTGGATCACAGAAGAAACAGTTATCACTTGTGTTTATTGCTCTAGAACTAAGATTGCCAGGTAGACTCTTCAATTTCAATTTTATTTGATTTAAATGTAAACAACTTAAAAGTTAGGTATAGATGTGCTCCATACCAACATGAAATACAGTCATCCTAAATATGCTGTGTGCTACAAATTGAAATTAAGTGCAGGCTCTGTGTTTTTACTTGCTAAATCAGGCAACCTTACTTACAAAACAACTTTTTACCACTAAAGCTTTCTATGAATATGCTGTGTCCTAGATCCCAATACTTGGGCATTAGCACAGAATGGGCAAAGGAATAGCAGTGTTTGCACGGGGGTCGGGGGGATAGGAGAGGAGATTGGGCTCTGGAGACATTCTGGTAACTATCATGTTTCATCTTCTATGTTGTCCAGTTGAACAAGTTGCTTTTGCTTCCAACAGCCTTGTTTCTTCATGTTCACAGTGAACAAAATATTTTTAGGCATGCTTATGTCTTCCTCTCTCAGTAGGCTCACTCACACAGTCCAGAGATAGAGTTCTCTGGTGTATCAAGTACTCTGCCCAATCTAGTATTCCAATGGATAGTACAATGAGTTCAATATGAATTTTTTCCCAATACAAAGGCCAAACCTGCCCCAAAGATGGCAATTCCCTCCATTTGATGTTTAAAGTTCCTGATGACATCGAAATACAAAATGAGACAATGTCTGTGAAATCACATGCAGTGCACCGCAGCCAGATAGGAGTGAGCAACAGTAACTCCCTTCCTCTCATCACTTATAAATCGTGAATGCTGATAAGCTTTGTCTATTATCAGAATCTATATGAGATTCTCTAATAACACACTATATTCTGCTTCACTGCTCACACAAAACCACAAGTGGAGAAATCACCCAGGCAACCTGCCACACTGAGAAGCAATGTTCACTTGACTTTTTCATCTGAGCCCAGTCCTGTTGGAAGGATTAATTCCTATCACACCAACAACCAATATTTCCAAGTGAACTGCTAGCTGTCACTTGGAGAAGCCCTCCTTTAGAGGAACACCATGTTTTCAACGTGAAAAAGAACAGGAGAAATAGCTAGAAAGAATGCAGGTTTTTGAGAAACGAGCTGCACTGAGCCTGCTGGACTTGTGTTTGGCTGGTGTTTTGCCTGTGCCTTTACTCTTTAATAATCTAAGCAAATTAAAAGTTAAGGAAAACATAATATTTAAATGTATTTTAAAAGAATGAATTCTGTCAATATTGACTGGGCTATTTTGGTTAGCATGTGTCTGGAGACTGAATATTGACAAAGTTCTGTTAACACAGAACTTATTTTTCCAGTGAGAAGACTGTTAAGAAATGTGGGGTGTATTACAATTAAAGAATAGCTCAATTATTTAAGTTGGGGGACACAGGAAAAGTTAGAGAGAATAGAGGAAAGAGTGGAAACTGTATAAATATAGTAATCATATAAGAAACTTTAAAAATTTTAATCCTGGCAAAGGTATTATTTTTCCCTGATGATTTACATAATAGATGTTTTTCTTTAAAATTCACAACTCAGGTGACAAAATATGAATTTTAGCTATTCATATGTTATTAAATTATAACTAATCATATACACTTATGACAAAGTTAATATTGAATATAAGCAGAAATGTTGCATATTAGAAGTGCAGCAATATTTTGGAGTTTATTTCAATTTTCACAGAAAAATTCATAATGGGTAATGGAGTATTTGATGACTTAGCTATTTGCAAACGATATTAACTTATAAAGATAAAGTAAGGTATGATAGTAGTGTTATGTATGTAAGTAGTACTTTAACTAATTAGGTATTTCCATGTATTATCTAGGACAAGTGATTCTCTTAAGTTTATTAAAAGGACAATATAAAGCTTAAAAAAGGACAAAGAACAAAAATCTAGGAGAGTAATATATACAAGGGAGGAAGTAAGGGAGGCTGCTACCTATGAGCTAGAAAGTACTGAACTATAAATTCTTTTATTCTGGGAAGGAGCCAACCATGTTCAGGTAAGTATGAGAGAGCATCCTGAAATTACAAATTAAAAGACCCTGAGGCAGATAGGAGAAGAGAGGAAAGGTAGCATGGTGTTAGCAGTCTGGGGAGGCAGACAGCCTGATCACATGGGTTTGACTTTTTACAGTATGTAATTTCATTCTAAATCTGACAGGCAGTTTTACACAGGAAAATTACATGATTTTGTTTAAATTTTAAATACAATTATATGTAACTTAATTATAGTGTTCTTTGTTTTGCTAATATGAGCCAGCATACCCGAATTTGCTAAGAAAAACTTACGTTTGGACATTACCTCATCCTGGCCCCAGTGACTCTAACATCTTCTCTAGAACATTTCCACTTTAGACTGAAGAAAGTCATGCCACCTTTCCCTTAAAGTTCTAGCTTTACCTGTGGGTGGCACCTCCGTGTCCTGCTGCTTCCTGGGCTTTCTGCCTGGCCATTTTCTCTGCATTTGAAATAGAGCATAGGAGAACTCATCTGCGGGTTGCTCACAGAGCTGTTCCAGGAACTAGCGTTTGATGATTATTTGGCCTATCTGCTGGAACTCTGGCCAGAAAGCCTACAAGCAAACTACACATGGCTGAGACACAATAACTTATTCAAGGGATATCTAGCTAATCATTCTCCTGCCTGGAATCATAGAATGCTTTCCTTTACAAGACAACAGGTGGCTCTTCCTTCTGAAAGCAGGCAAGGTCAGTAGAGTCTGATCCTCCCTTTTGACCAGCCATGTCAACAAGCCATCCAGTGACACATGTGGTTATTCAATTACCAGAAACTTGCCATTTCCCCCAAACCCTGTTCCTTTCTTGCTCTTTATTCACCTTCTTTCTTCCTTTTTGCTTTCCCTTGTGTTTGTTTTCTTCATTTCCTAACTGTAGGAATCTTTTAATTATTTTCTCTACAGGAAAAAATATTCTTAATAACTGCAGCATGATGTAGACAGTCCTTCCTTTGTATTCTTTCCCCCCATTGTTTCTTGATGTCTAGGTACATGAAACATGGTTCTTTACATCAGTAATTCAAAAAATGTTATCCACATTAGCTTTCTCCTTAAGTTTCACACATTGGCAGAAGTATAACCAGAGGTTTGAGAAACTGCAGAAGATAGAGAACACAGTATCCCAACATTTTAACTCCAGGACCTTTGTGTGCTTGTGTATGTGTAAGCCAGACAAGTACTCCTTGGCTTACAATGGAGTTATGATCCACTAGATCCATCATACGAAAAGAATAGCATACTTCTAAACGCTTTAGAACTATTTAGTATACCCAAAATAATTAGTCTAACAGAACAGAACACTGTGGAGCATCAGTTACTCACTTCCACAGTGAAGTTGCTGGCTAGGAACTTAGGAAGCCCGTGCTGCCACAGAGTCCCAGCATTGCCTCATATTACCAGCCTGGGAAAGATACCAATACAAAATTCAAAACATTAATTCTTCTGAGTTTGTACCATTTTAACTGCATCCTAAGTTGTAAACTTCAGTAAAGCAGAGACATTGGCATCCTACACATATTTAGGAAACACCATCCTCTGTCCTGCAAACCTACAACAAAATTTAAATTAAAGCCCTCCCCCCCATGAGTAGCATTTAATTGGTTTATACATCTGTCCAGACACTGAAGTGAGAGTTTGAGTGTTTGTTTTACAGGAGTTATCAGAGAGCTCTGGCCTGGCACAGGGCCTGTCTTTGATGGAGTTCCCATACTCTGATTAGCTGAATCACACCTATCACCTATGAGGAGAACCATTCTTACCTAAATGCTGCTGTAGCTACAGATCCACTTTCTATGTCTCTCCTCTTCTCCCCTCTTTCTCTTTGTCCCTCCACACCCCCTTACCCAGGGCTTTCCCTTCCCCTGAAGTAAAGGCCAGGAAGAATTAGATATAAAAGGAAAGGCTATTTTTTTTTTTTTTTTGGTTTTTCGAGACAGGGTTTCTCTGTGTAGCTTTGCGCCTCTCCTGGAGCTCACTTGGAGGCCCAGGCTGGCCTTGAACTCACAGAGATCCGCCTGCCTCTGCCTCCCGAGTGCTGGGATTAAAGGCGTGTGCCACCAACGCCCGGCTAGGAAAGGCTATTTTTTTTAATCTTTGAAGAAATTACTTTCTTGTGACAATCTAAATATCTCGGCTGTTTTTATTTTCTCAAATTGTATTTGTACATTCCAAATCTCTGATGACAATTGGGCCAAGCACCAATCTGGTCACAGGAAATGGCCAGTTCAACTACTTATCTGCTATTGCTTGGAGTCTATTCTGCAGTCCTCCACATAGACACCTGGGAGATTCCCCTGCACCAGGCTTCCACCTCAACCAAATTGTACCCTCTCCAGCAGTCCCCCTCAGCTCTCTCTCTCTCTCTCTCTCTCCCCCCCCCCCAACCTGATTTCTCATGTTCCCATCCTCACCTGCCCTCAGTCCACTCACAAAATCTCTTCTACTCCCCTTTCCCAGGGAGATCTGGATGTCCCCCCCATGAACCTTCCTTATTACCTAGTCTCTCTGGGTCTGTGGATTGCAGCTTAGTTATCTTTTATTTTACAGCTAATATTTACTTATGAGTGAGTACATACCATGTTTGTTTTTCTTAGTCCAGGTTACCTCACTCAGGATATTTTTTTTTTCTAACTCCATCCACTTGCCTTCAATTTTCCTGGTGTCCTTGCTTTTAACAGCTCAGTAATGCTCCATTGTGTAAATGTACCAAATTTTCTTTATCCATTCCTCAGTTGGGGGACATTTGGGTTGTTTCAAGGTTCTGGATATTACAAATAAAGTACTATGAATAAAGCTGAGTAAGTGTCCTTGTGGTATGATTGAATATCCTTTGGGTATATGCCCAAGAGTGGTATAGCTGGGACTTCTTTACGTCATTTTAAAAAGTGTTTCCCTAGAAACAACTGAAAGTCCTACTCCTGAATGATCTTGATTCTTCAAAGATAACTCATTATCTCAGATCTACTATCACAAATTTGATATAACTTATATTTCACCATATGCCATGGATTCTTGAGAGTCTATGAGTTCACTACTTCCAAAGTAAATACCTCAGTCATTGGATGGGGTTTCTAGCACGACAATTAGGGTGTTTGGCCATCCTATCACCAGAGTGGATCAGTTTGGGCTGTCTCCGGACCATTGCCAGCAGTCTATTGTGGGGGTATCTTTGTGGATTTCTGTGGGCCTCTCTAGAACTTTGCTTCTTCCTATTCTCATGTGGTCTTCATTTATCATGGTCTCCTATTCCTTGTTCTCCCTCTCTGTTCTTGATCCAGCTGGGATCTCCCGCTCCCCCAAGCTCTCTTGCCCTCGACCCTCGCCCTTCATTTCCCCCACTCATGTCCAGGCTGTTCATGAAGATCTCATCCATTTCTCCGTCATTGGGCGATCCCTGTATCTTTCTTGGGGTCCTGTTTTCCAGGTAGCCTCCCTGGTGATGTGAGTAGCAGTCCAGTCATCCTTGCTCCACATCTAGTATTCTCCTATGAGTGAATACCATACCATGTTTGTCTTTCTGAGTCTGGGTTACCTCACTCAGGATGATTTTTTCTAGATCCATCCATTTGCCTGCAAACCTCATGATGTCATTGTTTTTCTCTGCTGAGTCGTATTCCACTGTGTATATGTACCACATTTTATTTATCCATTCTTCAGTTGAAGGGCATCAGTTGTTTCCAGGTTCTGGCTATTACAAACAATGCTGATATGAACATAGCTGAGCAAGTGCTCTTGTGGTATGATTGAGCATTCCTTGGGTATATGCCCAAGAGTGATATAGCTGGATCTTGGGGGAGATTGATTTCCAGTTTCTAAGAAAGCACCATATTGATTTCCAAAGTGACTGTACAAGCTTGCATTCCCACCAGCAGTGGAGGAGAGTTCCCCTAGCTCCACATCCTCTCGAGCAAAAGGTGTCTTCAGTGTTTTTGATCTTAGCCATTCTGACAGGCGTAAGGTGGTATCTCAGAGTTGTTTTGATTTGCATTTCCCTGATGATTAGGGGTGTTGAGCAATTCCTTAAATATCTTTCAGCCATTTGAGTTTCCTTTGTTGAGAATTCTATTTAGTTCTATCGCCCATTTCTTAATTGGATCATTGGGCATTTTGATGTCTAATTTCTTGAGTTCCTTATATATTCTGGATATCAGTCCTCTGTTAGATGTGGGGTTGGTGAAGACCTTTTCCCATTCTGTAGGCTGTCACTTTGCCTTGTTGACCGTATCCTTTGCTCTACAAGAGCTTCTCAGTTTCAAGAGATCCCATTGATTGATTGTTTCTCTCAGTGTCTGTGCTACTGGTGTTATATTTAGGAAGTGATCTCCTATGCCAATGGGTTCAAGACTACTTCCTACTTTCTCTTCTAGCAGGTTCAGAGTAGCTGGATTTATGTTGAGGTCCTTGATCCACTTGGACTTAAGTTTTGTGCACGGTGATAGATATGGGTCTATTTGCAGCTTTCTACATGTTGATATCCAGTTAAATACCAATATAGTTTGTAGCAGATTTCTGGAAAATAGCAAATTCTTTCCCTAACAAAAGTGTATTTGTTCTTGTGATCCTGTGAATAGTACCACTTTTTCTAATAGTTCAATACTTTCAATTGTATTCACCAATGGAAGTTTATTAACTGATACTAGAATATTGCCTATATACATATATGTTCAACCATGTTCAATTTTTACCTTATAAAAATAGCAACAAACATATCTTTATATTCAAATTAGTATCTCAGTGATAAAAAAAGATTACCATTGAATACTAGGCTACTACTACCTGACATTGATGTACTCTGGTAGATGATATTTGCTCAATGGAATAGTGTGCTGAACCATCTCCCCACTGACTTTCCAAGTTAGTCTTCTAACACACTTTATCAGTTGATGGGAGAAATTCCAACACTACACAATGTATATGGATTTTTGCACATGGGAGACTGTGATGATCAGCTAATGTGTGACAGCATTCATAGAAGACACATGACCTGTAAAGTCCCAAGACAAGTTACAAAACAGCATTACAACTGAAAATATTGCCAGAGGACAATCTCTTTTAGTTCCCATGCAGTCCTCATATCAGAATATGCCCAGAACGTAGTCATCTACAGCATTAAAGAGCTGATGTAAAAGATAGATCTGAGGTCAAATTCTCCATCTCTACTTTCTCATTCTTTGGGTAAGAAATTAAACCTGGATGCTCTTCAGCTTTGTCATTTATGATCACTACATAAACGGTTCTACAGTATTTTTAAGAGTTCAAAAGATCATCCAACTTTTCTGGCACATACTGCTCAACATTGTTATGATAGTCTAACACAGGTAATTTTTCAAGCAATTTAACATGGCAAAGAGAATATGTGCAGAACTGTACTCTTTGACTATACTCCCTCTGCAAACACTATAAACTATTTGCCCATAAATTACCATTTTATTTTGTAAGAAGACATTGTGTGTTTATACCAATGAAGATCCCTTTTGTTTTCAAATAATTATAATTCAAAGATATTATTTAGGGAAAGAAAGACTCTCACTTTCAGATTTGTAATGAAAATCCACAAATTAGAACAAAAATTGACTTCACTTAACTGTAAACCTGTTAGTCTTAAGGGAAAAATCATATAGATTCATTTATAACATGCAGAGTCGCTCTAGATTATAATCCTACTTAATAACATCTGAGCAGAATTCAAACATAGCTATTCTTATTTAGTGGCTACTAATTATATTAAATATGCTTTTATAAAAAGGGGGTGGAAGGCTACTTAACATATGGTCAACTTGATCCAATAACTCTGTTAATTCTAAAATTATGAATGTAAATAACATTATATAATTAGAATATAGCTTAGTTCTATGCATCTTCTAGTGGAAATTCAATGCTTTGTTTTAAGTTCAAAATACAGCAATCACTTTGCTATAATTTAATACTTAAACAAAAACATGATTTTCCATTCTATAACTTGAATTTTAGACTCACATCAGACTTTCTTATCTTAATCAGACCATATATAAATGTATTATGATATACTTAGAACAAGGTCAAACAACAAATATGACACCCAATAGGCAGTGTTTGTTTTATTTTTCAAATGATAATGAAAGAGATTTGCATAAAAGTCCTTTCACATGATAAGCTTTCCCTGTGTTTTGAAAAAGTTTTTAAAGAGCACTATACCTGCTATTATACAAACATATTTGATGACTAGAACATAAAATGCATCAGGGCATGGGCAGAAAAATTTGCTGAGTAACAAATATTTGCAATGAACATAGGAGAAATGTTTTATGACTGAGCACTTGATAGAATAGCTTGGTGTTTGTCAGGTGAGAAATCTTCCTTGTATCTTCATCATTGTACCTTCTAAGTGTGGGCAGTTTGATATGTTCTTTGGCCAAGTATCACATATGGAGGACAGTCTGGATTTTATAGAAGCCAGTGAGGACTTGGGCTTACAAAGAAGTTCAATTATTCCATAGAGTGATGTAGTCACATTGTGGGATAAACTTATTAAATATTATTTTAAAAAGTATATTTTAGCAACATATTAATAAACACAATTTAAATCATAACATAAAGAAATAATTTATTTGTTTAATTTCAATTCTATAATTTTAATTTTCAAGCATAATTCTGTATCTTATATGTATGTCTAAATTGTTGCCCTAATTTTGTCAGTTAACATTATGCTTTAACTGACAGGGCCTTCTTCATCATTATTGGTTTTTTAATTTTTCATGGCACAAATCCCACAAGTGTCATTAAAAAATTATGTACATAATTAAGAAAAATCTTTCTGAATGTTGACAACTTTACAGACACTGGATTTGGCATGGATTGTTGCATAGTATATAATTATCCCTTAAAGTAAATAAATTAACCAGAAATGTGTTTTGGTTAAATATTTTTAGTAAAGTTGGTGTTCTCGCTCCAGTTCTAAGGTTGGATAGTTCTTAGACCCAGAGAGTGAGCCTGAAATAGCAAGCTCAGAGTAATGAGGAAACAGTAAGAAGTAGTATAAATTTGCACTATGGCTCCACTAATGAAACTTACCCATTTGTCTGCTACTCAAATGCCTTCTGCTCTGGAATCCTGTCCCAATGCTCTCCAAATGCATTTAACAGCTTCCTCTTCTCTTTCTCTTACTGGATTTTGTCTATAACCTTTTATAGCACTGATTATATCACGTATTTGCTTCTTTTTAATCTTGGGACACTTCTACGCTAAGGGATACATATATATATATATATATATATATATATATATATATGTATATATTATATGGCATATAGTAACTCAGATAAATATGTGTTGATTAAGTAGTGTCAGAAATCTTGAAGCATATGGGTTTGAGCTCCTTGGTGTAAAATGGGAATTTGTTAATAACTCTTTGAAGACTTTAGGTTTTGAAGCTGATCAGCAGGCAGGCAAATATTCCTACTTTTTGAGAACATTAAATCTTGGGTAAGACATGTGCTTGCATTATTTTGTGAAATACATTGTACCTCAAGTAAAAAATAAATTAATGCTATTCAGAGTAAGATGAGAGAGTTCAGAAAGAAGGGATCCTAGGACTTGTTAAAATATAATTGGACAGCATTATCATGTGAAATTTATTCTAGGTATTCAGGGCTGTTTCAACAATTGAAAAGTGATTAATGTAATCATCATTTCAATAAACTAAAAATAATTGCATGATCATAGCTATAGATTAAGAAAGAGTACTTGAAAAGATCACTTATGATTAGAAACTCTTAGAAAACTAGGAATTGAGATGATATCATCAACCTGAGAAAGAATATTTATAAATACACCACAATTAATGCTATACTCAATGATGAGAAACTCAGGCGTTTCACCAAAATCAGGAACAAAATAAGCATATCTCCTCTTACAGACTTCTCAGTGTGATAGGCCAGTCCTGGCTAACCAAGTGGAACAAGGCAAAGAGCTAAAAACATGGACACAAGGAGGGAAGAAAAATGTCTTTTATTTGCTTATGATATTATCATAAATATAAAACCATTTTGGAGCATCAACAACAGAAAAATCTATTTTAGAACTAATAAATAATTATAGCTATATAGTAGATGGTTAATAAACAGAATATGACCAGTATCTTAAATACCAAAAATAAACAAAGAGAATTAGAAATTAAACTCACAAAACTAAGGTTGTATTACCCTCTACTCAAAAGAAATACTTAAAGATAAGTCTACAAATACATATTAAGGTCTGTATGAAAAAAAAATTGAAAAAAATCTAATGATAAAAATTTTTTAAAAGAACAAAATAAATAGAGAGAAATTCCATGACAATATACAGGAGGAATAAATGTTTTCTAGAGACCAGATTTTTCTAACTTTGTCTATAGAATCAATATAATCCATGTACAAAGCCTGGTGAGTCATATTGTTACTATTTTTAAACTAATTCTAAAGATTAGAAGCAATGAAAAACAAAATTTAGTGTGGTTAATGTTGAAGAACAACAACAATATAATAATAATAATAATAATAATAATAATAATAATAATAATAATAATTGGGAGGCTGATACTACTTCACTTCAAGACTTTCTCAAAACCTACACAAATTTAGTCAGTATGGTACTGATTAGAAAACTGTAGATAGCTGAATGGAACAGATTTCTCAGACGTAGGCACACAGAGATATAGTCAACTGGAGAGAAAATGTCCTATTCAACAAGTGATGCTCAAACAGCTGGCTATCTCATCCAAATGAAACCACCAGGATAGGTTTGTTTTAATCTTCAGAAAAAGTAATTCAAAATGAATCTTATTGTAAAATGCAAAATGCAAAGCTGTAACATTACTAGAAAATAACCTAGAATGACATCAGGAGGCGATGACACTTTAGACAGAAGAGACTAAATGCAAATTGTACAAAAGAAAGAAAGATTATATAGCCATCACAGTTCGCTAAAATTAATTTTTTATCTGTGAAGTGTACTGGCAAGACAATAATAAGAGAAGCCATTACTTGACAGAAAGTAATTGCCAAAGATGTAGCTGATGAAACACTGCCAGCCAACATATAGAAAGAACCCTTGAAATTCTAAGTCTATAAAAGAAGTCAAAACTGCACCAAAGATCTTGACAAACACCTCACCAAAGAAAATTTATAGATGGCAAATTAGCATATTGAAAAATGTTCCATATTAGACGTCAGGAAAAGGCAAATGCAGAGAATGTGATGGCACTGCACACCTGTTAGAAATGTTGAAATCAGAATGCTAACAGGGGTTAAGTCCTGTGAGGATGTGAGCAACAATCCTGTTCCTGCATTACTGACTGAAACACAATATGATATAGACACTGTATAAGAGAGTGAAACTATTTCTTATAAAACAATGTATCCTCACCACCTGATTCATCAGGAAGAAAGTTTACGTCTATATATAAACCTACTACATGTGAATGTTTATCATGAAGTTAGATTGAGAATTGTCAAGTCTTGGAAAGAACCAGATGAGTTTTGTGAGATAAATAAATAAGCGAACTGTGAGACATTTGGACACTGAACTCAGCACTAAAAGGACATTTTCTGTAAACCCGTGAAAAGACATGGGGGTGTTGCTGTCTCTTGACAAATGCTTTACATCACACACATGTTTAATTTTACTGAACTATTAATACAGTAAAAAAAGGCAGCAAAGCTTATGGCCAGAATAGAAGATTACATTCCAGCATCTTGACGTTCTAGAAAAGGCAAAAGTATAGTAATGATATAAAGATTGGTGACTGTCAAGGGCTGAGGAAAGGAAAGGCTTACGTGGCAGATTTAGGGGTAACATAAGCATCTCTCATGTGGGAAATTCAAACAATGGGGAGGCTGTGTGCGTGTGAGAGATGTATAGGAAATCTTGGAATTTTCTACTATATTTTGCTATGAACTTAAGAGTGCTGTAAATGTAAATTCCACTTAAACAATTCACCCACCCCTACATACATACATGTGAACAAAACTGGTATAAATTTATCTGCTCACCAATAAACCAATAAGATAAAATTGATATATGTTTTATCTTACTCTTCCATTTCCATATAGAATTTTCATTTATAGGTGATTTAAGAATTTAATAATTTAATAATCATCTTCAAGACAGTTTACCTACATCAATTCTATAATTTTAGATTAAATTCAAAATATTTATTTGCAAACTCACCAACATCATTTCACATATTTAAATTCAGCGAAGTGTATAAAGTGGACAAGTAAGGCAACTGAAACAGTATGTTTACTAACTGTAAACCACTCACTGCTCCAAACCATCCTTTTACAGATGTCATCATGTACCTACATACCAGACATTCCCCTTAACTCCATCTAACTGGTCAACTCCTTCTCTCCAAGGCAAGATCTATTCCAGGAGTCAAATAGTCACACTCTGAGAACTCATTCCCTGTAAGACTTTAGACCTATGATTTGACTCTAATTTTTGCAAGATTTACTATAACCTCATGCTTGAATGTCATATAGATGAACTACACGGTAACCTACTATTTTACCTGGACCAAGAATTGCACTCTTCAAATGAGTTCTCACTTAGACATTTCAGTACACATTTTAGTTCCACTGTACTATACATGTCAGCAATAGTAGAAGTCTCCTTATATGATGGAGACTGGTCTATTTCTTTCAACAGAGATGATTAACATTTTGTATAGCAATTTCATTTGCTAGTTTGCCACTTTGCTTCGGGGATTTAAAAAGCTCCAGCCCTCCCACGAGCTGTGTGGTGATATCTGTGTCTACAGGTGTTCTGTTCAATAGCCATGAAACAATGATTCTCAGACCCTGCAATCACCACAGCTCAATAGAGCAAATTTCTTTATCCATGAGGCCCAGTGCTCACTTTTCTCAAAATGACTTTGAGGGCCATAAACCCATGCCATTGAACTGCTTACCCTTCTCACTGGCTTAATTTCTTTCACACAAACCATGCTCATTGTTTCTGTAACTTGTGGCACATGGCTTAGCTTTAATCTCTTCCTCCTCTGGAAATTATCATCTATATCTTTACGCACCCCTCAGCATTCACAGTCTCCTTTTTGACTCCATTTTTTTCCTACTTTAACTAAAATGAAAATCTTATGCAAATAGTCCAATTCTCCTTTTCCATTTTTAAAAGCTGTTTCAATTTTGTTTATACCTGCAAAGTTATGGATCTGTACTCCTGGCTCTTAGAGAACGTTTCCTTGTGTCTTCCAAAAATTTCTAATTCTTTTCACATTTCTGGGATTCATATTATGGTATGAATTACTAAAACTCCTCATTTTTTTTCATGAATCTGAGGTTGCATTTCCTAGTCACATTTGCAAAATAATGGTGTTATTTGATTAGTTCTAGTGAACAAACCATTAAGAAAAAAGTGATGTGAGTCATTTTACCCCAAGTCTCTTCAGGAAGCCTATGTCTCTGTCCCAATGTTGCTAGCTAGAGTGAGATGACAAGTAGTGAGGTGAAAAGTAGTCACTCGTTGACCAGAGCCTCATGCCGTGGGCAAGAAAGAATACTCCCCGGCAAGAAAATGCTCCTTCTGTGAGGCACTGAGAAGTTATTTTCTTATCCAACTACTAATAATCTTAGCTATAAATCACAAATTCCTTCCCATTGTCTTCTCTTAGATTCTGGTATTGGAGAATTTTGCATAAGATAAACATTTCCTATCTCCATTCTAAAACTCTTGTTTCATCTTGAGCAATAGTAATAGCTACTTATACATGATCTAAAACCATATCTTTCCAAATCTTGACTTCCAGTTAAATTTGTTTGCTTTTTTCTCTCAATTTGGCTATTCACTCTCATAAGCATGATTTGAAATTTTTCCTTTCTCATAACTCCTTCTTTAAATCATTCATTATCCATCAATACACAAGGTGATCACAATCTCTATTTTGTAGCACAAATTTGTTCAAGCACTTCAGTTATGAGTATTGTTTGATTTCATCCCTCCTTAACTTACTCTCATACTAATCACACATTAAATGGTTGAATTCAAACTTCAATTGAGTAATATCCTGGGTTTCATTGCCTTTCATGTGTTTTAACCCAATTTACCTACCAATGTCTCAAACATGCAGTAACTGAGCTGTCTGCTGTATCAATGATGAAATAACCAAATAACAGAGCACTAATGAGTCAGGTCATGAAACAGGGAAAAGAAATTCTGATACGAAAATGAGACCACTAATCAATAAACCTCCATACTTCCCGAAATACAGCAACCTACTTGGCATCTTTTCTCAAATAATGTACCCCAAACTCACATTTCTGTATCTAATCTCATAAGCATCTCATATAAATATCCTTCACTGTCAGCATTTTCTCAGTAATAGAAAACCTCACAACTAAGAACACAAACAGTAAAATTGGCTGTCATCCTTGAAAATGTTCCAGAGTAGCCTTCATCATCACCCCATTTCAAATATTTATTGATATGACATTCTAAATATTTAACAGCTTTTCATATAAGTCCTATATCCCATGACTCAAAGCTAATATCATTTTGTCTGAGTAGAATTAAGATACACGGACATTTTTTTATTGTAAGTTACTGGACTCTAAACTCTGTCCAGCCTATTTCTGGTAATCTGCCTTCTTTTGTACTGACTGGGACTGGATGAGCATCATCAGAATGATTGGGAGAGTGGATGAATGAGTACAAGTGAGTTTATCTGAATTCTCACCATCCACATATACATATGAAGCAAGAATTCATGTCTAGGTTATATAATAGAAAAAAAGCTGGTTTAAAATACAAACAGGAAGAACTTGAAGAACTCAGGCTCAAATGTAGGTTTTCTCAATTTAACTAACTCTTAGCTGCTAATTATCTTTCCATATTGAGCTTCATGGCATATATTTTATTTAACTTGTAATAGACTTAGAACTACCTTCAATTTTTAACAAAATTGTCTATGAATATAGAGAGTAAAGTCCCTTGAAGACATTCTGACATTTTAAAAAATGTGTCTTTAATTAGCAATACTTTAAGAATTATTTCAATTTTTTAATGGATATGTGTATGTTTATAATACAAGTTAGTGTTGATGCTAAAATGTACCAACACAGCCAGCTTGTAAGAGGAAAAGGGATTTGAGCAGAAAACAATGATATAGATTTTTGAATTGTTGTTATCTACCATTATCATGTATGTTTTCCATGTGGAAATACTGTGCTAAGCAATTTACATATATACCAAAATAGGAACTGTTAGCACCCTTATTTTACAGATAAGAAAATGGAAGGATGAGAGGAAACTATCGAAGCCTAGAGGCTAATCCTCTTTTGCAAAATTTCAGGAATGTTGAACATCACATCACCTTCTGGATATGTAGTTAAGGCTTCTATTTTGAGCCTTTTCCAAATGTGAAGTGGATTAAAGAGTTTTTTTTTTTTTAATACAAATAGGGCCTGGTAACGAGTAATTTTGATTATAATGAGATAGAGAAGGAGAACAATATTTAGAGTATCAAAGTGATCTTAGAATATTTAAGGAACAAATAGTGTTGTCTTACCCATGAATTCAATCCCCAAGTGGTCTGCTACATCAAAGTCAGCGTGTAAAGAAGGGAAACAGAAAAAGAAATGGGTTAGAAAAAATCCAAACAAGGGCATCAATGCTTGTTAGACCATCCTCAAGATACAGGATCTGTGTCTTTTAACTATGTTAGCTTATGAGATGTAACTTGCAGATAGCCAACAGTAACAGTTCTTGGTGTTGTCTTTAATATTTATTTCCACAAAGCATATAAATTATTACTTAGCATTTTAGTGAAATAATAATGCATGAATAATGAAATATACCAAATAAAAATTTTAAGAGGGGGGATAAGAATTCCTTATAAAAGTACTTTCAGAATTCACCATATTTCTTGTAGATTAAGTCTTTGTTCAACATTAATTTATTTGGACTCCTACATTAGCAAGAATGGCAAAGCCTCAAACAGGCTACAAAAGGCTATAATGCAGTGTGCTTCACATTTGCACACACATAGATGACACTAGACTTCTTTCTTGGACATGTTATTTGAGACAACTGTGCATTGGCAAAACCAAACACCTTACATAAGTCACAAAGGCTTGGGTAGATTGAAGGCACAAATCCAGTGTACCTGACCCACAGGCCACACGACTACTTGGCTTGACAGGTCATCCGATCAAAAACAACTGGCAGAGATTTCATCATCAGTGCTGTGTGCTCACAGACACAGACAGTCCTGAACAGCTAGTCTGCCTGTGGCCAGCAGAGTAGTGAACTCTCCTGGGCTTATTTACTTAAAGTGTCCTCTTTCTTTTAATTGTTTAATCATGTACTCATTCGCTTTGTAAATTTAACACATGACTTAAAATGATATTTTCTGTTACATAAGTATTTCCAGCATTTGTCTGGAATGAGGGTAAATGGGACAAAAAATCTATTGCTTAACTGTATTTGTTTCCAAATCCAATTGCTGGCCTCCATTTAGGGGTTTAGTAAATAAGCATTTCCTTTTAGGAAACACATGCATAATTACTCATTAATATTAGTGCATATATGAATATACACATATAAAACACACTTTTGACATTTTAGTCATTTTAAGTACTTAATTCATTTTAATTGCTTAGTTCAGCACAAATTAAGTTCACAAGGTTGTGCCACCGCCACACTGTTTTTAAGGCTCTGGCTCTTCCATCCCATCAGTCAGAGGCTGTCTTCTCATCTCCCAGGTCCCCTCCCCTCAGCTACAGCAACCTCTAGGTTCTGCATCAGTTCAGTTTGCCTGTGGTTCACTTGAAGTGATTAAAATTCATGTGAATTACAAAATGTCTACTTTTATGAAGAAAGATGGCAACAGTGTTTCTAAAACATGGATTTATCCCTTTCTCTTCTTGGAAATTTTTTTATTGCTTGTGCTGCACTGATATGCACTTTCTTCATTATCTGTTCATTTTTGTGAAAAGACAGCTTCTTGTTCTCAGAGAATTCTAGCATCATTGGCAGGAAAACACAGAGTCAGATCTCTGGGCATCCTTCTTAGTAAGTGCCATACTGAAAATCTGCACTGACAGGAGAGCCCAGAGGCAGAGATATTGTTCTTAGGAGGGATAGAAGTTGCTATGCAAAAGAATGCGATTTATGAGGAAAAGTGACAAGTGCATGCTTATGTTCTTCTGCAGACAAGAAGCCCCCAACTGTGTGCTCCAGAAACATGGAAGAGATACTGGATATATAGAATTTTAAAATGAGGTTTGAGCGAGATTAGCTATTATGAAGGAAAGGTAAGGTAATTCAAAACACAGGAAATAACACGGTTTGTATTTGTATACAAACAGAAACGAAGGAAAATCAGGAGACAGGAGTATTTAGAAATCATCAAGCAGAGGCTCTCCTGTGGACCACAGACATTCACAGGCAGAGGCCCTCAAGGAGTGGACCTCAGGTATTTACAGGCAAAGGCTCTCAAGCAATGGGCTGTAGATATTCACAAGCATAAACCAGTAGTTAGTTAGGAGGCCCCTAGCCTCAACTTGGTTGAAAAAGACCTTTGTGCTAAAGCCAGTCTCCATTCTTCCACACCCTAGGCTGTTCTACCTGTGTGTGTGACAAGGCATGCAGACAGCCAGTCTTTGTGACTCTGTAGACAGAGCTAAGAAGTGAGCAGTATGTTGGTACATTGGAAATCAATCTGCATACTTTTACAGTCACAACAAATTCCTGGCCAGCAGCATAGACAAATATCACGACTCAAAATTCTTCAAACACTGAAAAATATAAATAAGAGTCTTGATTAAAAGAAATCTCTCTTAATATAAAAGTTGTTAGGTTTGCAATTTGCAGGCTCTCCAGCAAAGTGCCATCTATGTTCTTGCATATTGAAGTGAAATTGCTCACTAATTTTTATGATGGTCTTTTGATGGAAATTGACAAGCCTGAATACACAAATAAAAAATTAATTTTTATTTGAAAATCTCTATCTCCTGCTCTTTCACCTCCCACCACTACCACACACACTGCTGTATTAAAAAATGCTAAACACTGTGATCACTATTTATCAGTTTGAAGACACTGACAGGCTTTGGTTCACACAGAAGGATCAATGAAAAGCAGATGACAGAAAAGCAATTCATTTTGTTATTATAGTCATACACAGAACATAAACCACACTATTTCTCAGAAGCCTGTGCTGATTGTTTCTCAAGGCAAACACCTTGCCTGAAGATGTTCAGGCCTGAAGGAAAACATCAAGAGGAAGAGAGTGAGAATAAATCAATTAATAGTTCATTTACTCATTCACTCAAACCACTGAGGACCAGGAACTGCACAGATCTTAGGGTGAGTCAAGAAGGACACGACTCAAGCCAAAGCCATCTGATTTCCCCTGGAGAATGTATGTAAATCTACAATCAACTTTTCTTTAGAATATCCATACCCTCAATATTGTGTAAGTGTGGCCCACTTTTACCCACACTAACTGCTCTAGGAAATGATATAATGATGATATCTCACAGCCACACCTAAACTGGCAACCATGCCCACAGTAAAAGGGCATACAGCAGCTAGCTACACAGAGGGATGAACTAACTTTACCCAGTCGTCATGCCTATAAGCATGTGGGACTGCAATTGAGCCCAGGTGGCCTGACTCTCATCTTTCACTTATCCAGTTTATAAATGTCCTCCCTCTGAAGAAAAAGCTAATTTTTGCAATGTCATCATCAAGTAATGAGACCTTCTGGGATGAATTATTTAATCCACTTAAAAGAATAAATTGTTTTCAAGCATCCTCAGCCACCACTGAAGCACCACTTACTTATCTCTTAGCCCTTGTGGCTGGCTAAAGATAAACTGGTTGAGGGAGGGTTTAAAGAAAGACAACCATTTCCTGCCCACCAAGGAGTCAAACTAGTATACTATTAATATTTCCTCATTAGTTATCAGGGAAATTTCTGTAAGATGAGGCTGATTTTGGTTATTTTTATATACAGCAGGTGCTAAAGAATTTTGTTTGAAAAATCTGCCAAATATTAAACCAAATAATCTTAAACTTAGAGTAATATTTAACAGATGCCAGCAAATCTTCTCCAGAACCAAAAGATTTCAGTGACTTTAGGAATAAATAAGTGATAGAAAGACATTCTTTCTCTCAGGTCAAATGCACTGAGAAATTTGTAAAATTCATGCCCATATATGGACCAAAATTATTTATTCTTAGTATGTAACATGATGTATTAAAAGACACTGATGTTACAGAACAGGAAATTCAAATTAATCAGCATCTTCCTTACTTCATATATTACTTTTTTTTTTTTAATAATCTACGGAGAATGCTGAATGTAGCTGAGGAATCATCAAGCACCAGGCACTGCTATTAACAGCAGTCATCATGTGGCACAGATATTATAAATATATTCCCCACCTAACTAAAATTTAAGGTGCACATGTCTGAAACTAGCTCAAGTCTTTGTGAGCCGGGACAGCAGAATGCCTCAGCAGGTGCCTTGGTTTCCTTCCCTGCTGCTGGGATAAAGAATACCCTGATGAATCAACTGAAAGAGGAAGGCTTTATTCAGCTCACACCTCCCTGCTACAGTCCCTCCTGATAGGAAGTCAGGGAGGTAGAAGCTTGAGAGAACTGGTCACATTCATCCACGTTCAAGAACAAAGAGAGTGGATTGATGATCAGCTCCATTTCTCCCCACATGTAATTCAGAATCGCTTTCCCAGGGAGTGAGGCCCACCATTGTCAGCTGCCCTTAGTTAACACATCATCCCTCACTGACATGCCAACAGACCAAGTCAATCTAACCAATCCCTCTTAACATGCCCTGCCATGGTAATTCTAGATTGTGTCAAGTTGAAAAAAACTAACCATCAACTTGAGTAGAGATGCTTTCTGTCCAGCTGAGGAAGAGCAAAAACAAACAGTCCTTGACTTAACTCCAATCTCGAGATGCAATGGAATATATTGCCGCCTAAACTAGGGTGAGGAAGGCCCTGTGATGCAATACTGGGACAAAGTAACACTAACTCAGGCTTCAGCCTCAGTAGTCGATTAGAAGCAGCGCAACAATGTGCCATTCTTACAAAATACTCCCACAAGTGCTCAGTTAAACCTTCATTCCATGGAAAGTAGAGAAGAACTTTACATAAAAATAGTCATCACTGGCTTATAAAGTTAAAACATTGTGGGCCAGTGAGATGGCTCAGCTGGTAAAGACACTTGTCACCAAGCCTGATAACCTTTGTTTAATTCCCAGAACCCACATGGTAGAAGGGCAGAACCCACTGTTTAAGTGGTCCTCTAACTTCCCCATGCACACAATTTTGGGCAATGACTAGCACCCAGACAGACAGACAGACAGACAGTCTCTCTCTCTCTCTCTCTCTCTCTCTCTCTCTCTCTCTCTCTCTGTAAAAACAAGTTTTAAAAAGAGAAATTGACAACACTGGCTTAAGGCTCAGTGGCTTCTCCACAGCAGCAGCCCTAAAAGCACCTTTGATGTGGGTGATAGAGACAGGCCCTGGGATTGTTCAGAAGGCAACTTTCCCAGTTTGGCAGAAGGGTTATGTTGAGTGGAGTGCCCATGGTTCTAGTGATCTCTGCCAGCCACTGTTGGAAAATCTTTTGCTGTCAGTGTGGAGCAAACCACCCACTCAATTACAAAACATGTCTGTGACACAGTGCTTCCCTTCATAATGCTACTGTTGTCTGTCACTCTGTAGGTTCCACCCCTAGATCTGTGTCACATGACTTTTCCCTTGTGACACTCCGGGAACAAATAGTCCATTGAAATAGAAAAGATGAAATAGGATTTGTGAAGATTGTAAGTGAAATCTTGAATATTTGATAACCCTTCATCTCTTATTTCCTCATTCTCTGGAAGTTTCTAGAATCGCTTTTGGGATATATGGGTGTCTCATGATGCAATAGTGTACTCATATATTCTCCTTGCTCCCAAATATGTTTATAGGCAAGGTGACAAGAGGTCATTTGTTGAAGCAGTGTCAGGCATGTCCCCATTTAATACAGCAAAACGGGCAAACTAGGGATAGAGGAGATGGAATCAGAGGTTTCTGATTAAGGAAGAAAGCAGGGGGCAGAAAGTAGGGGCAACCCCAGCTACAGCTTCTTCAGTCTAGGAAGTAATATGTGGGATTTACAGACTACACATCTTTGTTAAGGTCAAAGGGTCAACACATAGGCAAATTAGGTTTGCCAAAGGCTGCCAGAGCATAGAGCTGTGTCATTACAGGAAAGAGATTCTAAGATGTCACTGAGAAAAGGCAGTGGCAGGAGGCAGAGTAACGAGCAGACCTGAACCCCTCCTATCAGGACCTGCAGCAAGGGTGGAGATGGAAGGACAGGGATCTCTTAAAGGGAGGAACATGCTTTTGCAAGGAGAAACCAGGGAAGTCTGCCTAGGAGCTCTGTTCAGTCCCGTCACCAGGCCCTAAAGGGAAGGCAAGTTATCTTATTATTCTAGCTATTTAGTGGAGGCATTAGGATTTGAATGTAGGTCAGATTCCAACCTCAATGTTTCCTTTGCTACTTTGGCAAGGGTATGGCTTTAATTTTCATCAGCCCGTATATATTTTACCATAGAATTTAAACATGCTTGTGAATAAAATTTGTAAATAAGTACAAAAAATAATGTTAATAAAACAAATGGAAACCTTGATCACTACTTCCAAGAAGCACTCACTGGTAAGCTTGGTTCTGTCTCTTCTAGTACCACTTCTCTATCTGCAAAGTAAGCTAAGCATCAATTGTCCACATCACCCTTCATGGTAAGCCTGAGCTAGAGGACTGTCTGTAGCTGTGTCAGATCTGTAAGCACAGTCCTCTCTCACCTCCACCACACTGGGACTAACAGCATTTCCACTGTTGAGAAGAGGCCATGACACCATTACTGTAGCCAGCATCCCCACAGACAGGCCATCAATCACCAAAAAGGCAAAGCCACTCTCCAGAAAAGCACAGAGTTCCACTCTCCTTTCCTGGAGCCTTGTTTCAGAGCATGACCTCTTTATTTTCCTTTCTAAAAACTCTGTTGTTGATTCTTGTTGGGCACAGACACCTCTGTTTCACAATCTTATGATCAAAATAAGACTACTCATTTGTGCTAAGGGAGAAGCAGCTGCCATGGAGACCAGGCCACATATTCATGCAGTTCACACTTAAGATGAGCATTCTGCTTCACAGAATACAATTTCAAAACAGGGCTGCAAGGACTAGTGAGTTTGCCCAATGGGTAAAGGCACTTGCCATCAGGCCGGATGATCTGAATTTGATCTCTGGTTAGAATGAAGAGAACCAACTACCATATATTGTGGATTATAGGTGCATGGGCAGTCTCTCTCTCTCTCTCTCTCTCTCTCTCTCTCTCTCTCTCTCTCTCACACACACACACACACACACACACACACACTCACACACACACATACACACTCACACACACAGAGGGGGGAGAGGATGGGGGAAGGAGAGAGATGTTTTAAAACATTCTGTAATACAGCATCCATGGAGATTCATGAGTGACCATTTGCTCCATCTACTTTCTAAATTTAAAATTTTAAATTTAGCTCAATGGTAGAGTGTGTACTTTGCAAAGGATATATATTTCTGCATTTCAGTCCCCAGCATTGCCAGAAAGAAAACTAAATGAAAGATTCCAAGTTTAACCTTGACTAATTTGCTTGTACAGTTTTCCTGGGATAGGAATATAGAGCATTAGGCATAACCAAGTTTCCATTTCCCCTCTAATTAAAGATTTTAGTAACAACTTCCACTGTATATAAAAAGATGTCATTCAAAATAAATACTGTTTTTTACTGTTGGTGGTGGGTTTTTTTGCCTGTCACCAGTGAGAGTACATCTGTATGAGTGAATTTGTGAGGTTTTTTTGCTCATGAAACACACAATACATCTGCTAGCTTTTTGGCATATTTTGCTAACTTTTTCACCTTTCCATGGAACATCTACATACATCGTCACATTCAATGTCAAATATTAACTTTGAAAGTTGTGCTGCTGAGCACTGAGCCCTACTGAACAACTGAAGCAATTAAGTTTCTATGAAAATTAAAAGGCCACATTTTTAGACTCCTGGGTTCTCTGGATTGAAAAGTCTCATAAATCTCAAGATTGAAGGATTTTTACACCTTTTTTATTTATTCTTTGAAAATTTGCTGTATGTAAACAATATATCTTGATCATATTCACCCCTCACTACTGCCATTCACTTCTCCCGAGAGCCCCATCACAACTCTCTCCCAGCCTAATTTCTTCATTTTATAATTACTTGTTTGTGTGCTTATTTTAACCATTAAGTCCAATTAGTGATGCCTGTATGTACATGAGTGGGAGGTCATCTACTGGGGCATGGTCAACTTTCCAGGGACAATATTCCTAAAAGGAGACACTCTTCTGTAGCATGAATCTTAAAAGTTCTTATTAATAAAATCAAACCTCAGCCAGGTATTGGGGTGAACACTGGAAGATCAGAGAGACAGAACAAGCCACACAGCTATCTCACCTCGCTGGATCCTCAGCTGGTCTTGCTTCCTCAGATTGGAAGCCTCTATGTCCTCATATCCAAATGACTCTCAGCTGAACTGCTGCTAGAAGCCTGAATGCTTAACCAGGCCACATGCTTCTCCAGGGCAAATGCCTCTCCAGGGCAAATGCCTCTCCAGGGCAAATGCCTCGAGTTTCTGGTCCTCATGCCTTATATACCTTTCTGCTTTCTACTTCCACTCCCTGGGATTAAAGGCTTGCTTTCTGGGATTAAAGGTGTGGGTCACCATGCTTGGGTGTATCCTTGAACACATGGATTTCTGTCTCTGGAATGCTAGGATTAAAGGCATATGCTACCACTGCCTAACCTCTATGTTTAATATTGTGGCTGTTATGTCTCTGACCCCAGATAAGTTTATTAAGGTACACAACATTTTGGGGAACACAATACCACCACACTCTTCTTCCTGAACAATCAACTGTCAATAGTTCTTCAGCTAGGCATGGATCCTTGGGAATGCTTCCCTTTGCATGTTAGAATTTTTAACTGCTTTGGTCTTGTGCAGCTCTTGAGAATAAGGGGGTGGGAAAAAGGAAAGGTAGGAATGGGTTAACCAAACTAAGGATGTGGGAAGAAGACTTATGAAAGCCCACTAGTTTGTAATCTGATTCTTATGTCTTTTGCATACTGCTTATCATTTCAGACTGTCATTGAACTGTCATTTTTCTTCAGAAAAATTTCAATGTTACTATGGTAATTACAATGTTTTTGCATATGGTGTCTAAGAATTTATCATTAAATAACTTAAATTTAAGCAAGATTTGTAATAGTCTTGGATTTTTATTCCAAATATTGAAATTCCATCTTTTTATACCATTGAAGACATTCATCAGGATACTTTAGACATTTATAGATGCAAATATTTTTATATTGATTATTTTGTAATCACTGAGCAAATTCCTCACAGAGACAACTAAAGGGGAATGTTCTGTTTTGTCATATGGATATTTGGTTTGACAGGAGGTGTGATAGAGAAAATCTGTGGATATCAGCATGTATCAGAGGTAACCAATGTAGAAAACTAGAAGCAAAGAAATGGGATCCTTGCTTTGATGAAATTTCACACTACACTTAAATTGTTCTTGGCAAACCTTCTGCCTCAGCTTCCTGAGGAATGGGATTACAGGTGTGAGCCACTAACTTCAGCCACTAAGGCTTATTCTTCATGTGTGTGCATGGGCACATGAGTATGTGTGTATAATTTTAAAATTTATTTCTTTTATTTTTGAGATTATAATAAAATTATATTATTTCCTCCTTCATTTGCCTCCCTCCAAACCTTCCCACACACCTCCTTATTCTCTTTCAAACCCATGGCTTGAGGCTTATTCTTAAGCAGGACCTGTTACCACCAGAGGACATTGTGGGGTAAAGGAAAGCCACCAGATTTTCTTTTATTTAGATTAAGCTCATGTTTAGTTCCCAGCTACTGAAGCTTCTAAAGAGCAGAATTCTCCACTATTAATATCTCCTTGACTTTATTTTGTTCTAAGAATATTCGTTTATTGGATAAGAGGGGACAATGAGAACATTTAGAAAGTTTTAAATTTTTAAAAAGTTCTTCCAATGCAGAAGCCAGCTCCCTGGCATTGTAAATTTTGTCCTTAGGAAGTCATGGATAAAGAGAATATTATCCCTTTTTACCACCTCCAGAGGATACTCTTATAAGTAACCCTCATTGTAGGCTCCACTCTAAAGCCTATCATACACCCCTCTACTGGCTTTCATTATCTTTTTAATGCACTCCCAACTCATCCTGTAGCAAACTACTCTCATCTCTCATGGCCAAAATCCTCCTATAGCTAGTTCTAATTTTCTGAACTATTGCTTTCTATTACACATTTCTATGAATTAAAATGAAATTTCCAGCAAACAAAACTTTCTACCTTGAATTGTAACTCATGGGAATATCTCTATACCATGACTAATAAATTGAACTGCTATCATCGCCACAGCTCTCGAAATTTAATCTAGTGTCTCTCAAATAGTAGATGGTGACTAAAGAATTGTTGAATAGTTTTTCTTAATTATACTATTTTTTCTCATTGCAGATACACTAGGACAATATTTTCTTAAAGTGACTAATTTATAAATTATGTCAAGTTTATGTTAATGTCTTCACTTAAGCTTAACTATAATTTTCCAGATTTTTCTTAGCATTTAACATGAGTTTTCAGCCACTTCTTCCCTCATTTTTCCCCTCCCCTGTGTGTATGTGTGTGTGTGTGTGTGTGTGTGTGTGTGTGTGTAGTTACATAAGTTGTATCTCATTAAAATATGAATCAGCTCAGACACATGTGGAAAAGTCAAGTCCTATTTTATGTTGTATTCTAATACCTCAGTCAAGCAGACCTTCAAAGACGTGTCTATTGACACAAAGCACTCTTCTTTTGTTGTTTGTACAGAAAAAATTAAATGTAATGTCAGTAGAATTACAGAGAAAACCATCCTCAAGGCCTTCATTTCTGACCATGGAAGGCAATCATGGTCTCCTCTCCACACGTACAGAAAGCAGTACCGATGCAATGAGTGAACGTTCTTGCTTTACATTTTTGTTGCTGTGATCAAACACTCTGACAAAAGCCACTTAAGAGGGGAAGGGTTTATTCTGGCTCACAGTTCAGGGATAGAGTCTACCATGATGGGGAAGGTACAGTAGCAGTCAGGGATAGCACAGTTACAGGAGCAGGGAGCTGGCTGTTCACTTTGTATCCACACTCAGATACAGGGAGTGTAGAAGTGGAGCTAGGCTATGAAGCCCAGCCCTAGTGATCTATTTCCTTCAGTGAGTTTCTACCTTAAAGGTTTTACAATCTTCTCAAGCAGTCCCACCAGCTGGTAGGTAAGTCTTCAAACACTTGATTCTATAGAGGACATTTCACATTAAACAATAACAGTACCTGGATACAAGCTCTCAGGAGGTATAGATCTTTTCTATTCTCAGCTGCTCTTCGTTCTCATTTTCCAAGACTTAGATCACACACACACACACACACACACACACACACACACACACACAC
>CABHPQ010165975.1:0-15517 GCA_902168405.1 Peromyscus aztecus
TAGGCCTGTGCACACTCATCATCTCCCACCTCGACCTCACTACTGCCGTTTTCCCAGTACACATATGTACCATTCCTTCCCTCTACTCCTGTAAAAGCTCATTCACTATTCCAACTTGCCATTCAAGTCTTGGTCAAATAATAATTCTGACACATAATCATTGAACTGGGTGTGCACTTCCCTTTAGAACTCACCTTCTCTTTGTTCAACAGACATTTAATGGATAATTTAATTGAGGATGGTCAGGAGTGCTTTCTGGGGCTACAGTCAATTAGATACAATCTCAAGTATGAAAGCTTTTGTTCTAGTGGGAGACATGCATTGAATGAAGATCAAGTCAACATATATTCCAGTACTACGAAGAAACTACAAAGGTTACACTGTTTATAAAACACAAGCATAAATTACTTCTTCTTAGAGACTCAATAAGAAATCCACCGGGCAGATATTACAGGTTGTTAGGTTGTTGGGAACTTCTTTAAAAAAAATTAGTTCTTTGATAATTTCATACATGTGTAATGGTATTTCCTCAGCCCATGACCTTGGGTTATTGGGCCTGAAGGAGGTGGTGCTTCCTGCCCTTGTACGTGGCCTCTTAAAAGGAGAGGGAGAAAGGTCACATCCCCCTTCTCCCTGCTCCTGCCTGCAAGGTGGATTCGCTCCTGATGACATCAGAGGACGACTTCAGCTGTCTACTCCTTTCTGTATTTGTGAGTATATTTCCTCAGTTTATATCTTAATAAATCCCCATTACCCATTAAATAGACTCACATGCACTGCTCTTAATATACATGTACATAACACATGTATGGTGGTCACACTAAATAGCATCCAATTCTCCCAAGTCCCTTTCCCACTTTGATCTCTTTTGGGGTATTGTTGTTTGGCTTGGTTTTCATTTTTGTTTTGCAGTCCGTTGAATTTGAGGAGGTCAGTCAGCATGGGCACAGGTGTGGCACTACCCCCCTGAAAAATGGATAACTCACCAGTGGTTCTTTGTCTCACCTGCCAGCAGCCCTCAACTGCCAATAGTTCTCCAGGAAGGTATTGCCCCCCTTTGTGCCCCACCCCCACCTATGAATGAATGTTGATGGGACCCAGTCTTGTGCAGACCCTGTGCAGGTCATTGCCGCTGCTGTGACTTGAGGAGTTTAATACCTAGAAAACTGCAGTTCATGGCCCTCCTCCCCATCCTGTGGCTCTTACATTCTTTGCTGCCTCCTCTTCTGTAATGTCCCCAGAGCCTCGGAAGGGCTCATATGGATATATCTCATAGAGGGCAGAACACCAACAGGTTAGTACCTTGAGGAGCCTTGAGTTTCTGTGTTAACTGTCATTCACTGCAAAGAGAGGCTTCCCCAACCTGGACTGAAAGTTTTATTGGCAGTGCCTAACCGCAGTGGCCAAGCTCTTGGGTTACATTTCCTTATCCTGTTACTAATGTAGGCAGTGTTCTGGTTTACCAGCAGGGATTGGGACAGAAGTCTCCAACTGTTACTGGAGAGGTGGGGACAGGTTTAGCCTCACTGCTGCCCCAGTCTGTGGCACTGGCGACACATTGGTCACGGAAAAGAGATTTTTTTTCACCCTCACACTTTTCTTTGCTTTTCCAGTGTTCCTACTAGGCCTTCTGGGCACTTCGCATTTGTTTAACCTTCACTGCATACTTCCCCACAGACATACTTTTATTTTCTGGACATTCATTTTTCATAGGTTGAGAATATAAAAATTTAAAGAGACCATGTTGAAACTACTATAAATCACCTCTGTTACTCCTTACATACCTCGAGAATAGTTTAAAAGGAAGTGTATTATGCCCAATGTATGAAAGCCTAAAAAATATGAATAAAACAAGTCATGAACCTGGTATTTGCACAGATCAAAATGTTCACTTGCAATGGTGTCTGTTGAAAGCACTGTGTCTAGGCCCTGAGTGAGCCTGCGTGCATTCAGTGCATCAGAGCAGAAAGGGTGACTGTGATAAGGATGGAAGTTTGTAGTTGCCTTATTTTCCTTTGAGTACTTTCAAAACAGTAAACAAAAAACCTGTTAATTAATTTCTACTTTCTATTTGATATTGAATGCTAACATTTCTGAAAAATTATGTGGACACAGTTTTACTTTTACCATGAACGTGCTTATAGGAAGATAGAAGAGACTAAAACTCCCATATTTTTACTTATTCTCTAGTGTTCTATGATTCAGTGATTCCATATTATAGTTTACAAATATTTTATGTCTTTGAAGTGTCTACTTGGCTACAAAGATGTTTAGCAATATATTAACACTGTAATATTGCAGTGTTCTTACATGAGAACTTACATGAGTATGAGAGACTAACTTTAAGCACCTGATTTTTTTTTTCTTAGTTCAGCCTGAATTTTTAAATTGCTTTGATAAGGATATGCAAAAGTAAAGGTGTTTTGCAGATATAATTATGGTCTCAAATAGATTTATTGTGTGTGAGAGAGATTGTTCTGGGTGAGAATATATGTCACTATGATTGGTGTAATAAACAACTGAACAGGATAAGGTTAGTCAGGAGAGCCTAACTGAGAATGCTGGGAGGAAGAAGGGCAGAGTCAGGAGTTGTGAGCAGACACAGAGCAAAGCAAGATGGGCATGCTGTCCTGAGAAAAGGTACCAAGCCACATGGCAAAGCATAGATAAGAAATATAGGTTAATTGAAGCATAAAAGTTAGTTAGTAACAAGCCTGAGCTATTGGTGGAGTGCTTACAATTAATATTAAGTTTCTGTGTGGTTACTTGGGAACAGCTTATAGGACAGAAATGTGTTCTTATATAAGCTGCCACTGTTGGAAAGTCTGGTTTTTACTATTTAAACTGTTGTTCTGTGTGGCACAGAAAGTTATTTTTCTTTCACTGTTTTCTTGAATGATTCTTGGAAGAGTTTGAGACAAAAGCCTGTTGAAGACAGGGAAACTGGTCTGCAGACTGCATTGGGGCTCAGTTTCCTTCACTCAGTTACATGGAATATATTTCATCAAAAGGCAAAGGACACATATCTTTGAATGATGCATATCTTTAAAAAGAAATCAGTTTCCTATGTTTTATCACCAACTTCTTGGAATTCTGCTTGTTACAAATTGTCCTTGAGTTTTTAAGATACGCATTTTAACCTTTATATTTTCCTTCCTACACTTAAAGATGTACTTCCTTGGGCAAGTGGACAGTTTCTTTGGTTTGCTTAGTCAGTCTCAGGATCAATCCTACTGTGACCACTGAGCCAGCTACAGTCACATCCTTAACCTGCCCTGTTGCTTCGTGGCTGAAACCTACTGGGGTAGATACCAAATGTTAGTCAAAGCTCACAGAAGAGCTTTGCTCAGAGTGAGCTTTAAGGTAGGAAGGGTGAAGCGACTTGAAACACTGAACATAACAGCCTCTAAACTAATGCCCATTAAAAAATTAAAATACAAATCAAAGAACCAGCTCTGTCTAGATGCATGCTGTTCCAAAAATATATAGTATCCCCCTACTCTAGTATTTCAAAGTCAGGCAAATTTTGAAATGCTCAGTTTCTGGGTTTGTTTTTTTTTTTAATAATTTTTGTAGCATTTGTGCTCTTTCTGTTGAAATGGATATTTCATTACAACGTTAAGATATCAGGAACAGTGTTCCCTCATGGTTGGCCAGACTTCTATAGCCAGATCATCATATCCGATTTCTGCTTAATAACCTGCCCGTTACCTGCTAATTGCCATGTATTGATTTACTTAAGCATCCACGGTTGCTGTATAAGAAAGATAACACTTGGCTCTAGGGGGCCTGAAAATTCTTTACACTGTCAGTGACCTTGACTGAGAGGATAATTAATCTGAACCTCTGGGTGGCATTAAAAGACTTAGACTTTCCATTCTCTGCTAAAGCTTTGGCTTCAGGGATGTGAACACACATTTGTATTTACTCAGGAAACACCTTAGGTAAACTTATCTCCTTTATTTCTGTGTTCAGCTACCAGAATTGCAGATTTTTTCTATCTGAGGAAGGGGAAAAGAGAAAAATGGCTCTAGTGGCTAGCCAAGAATTTGCCTTCTCTCGGGAGTGGCTTTCCATCTGCTGGCTAACCATGTGGCCGTATCCTGGATAGTTTGTCTTCCTGACTTGGCTTTGTCATGTGCACAATAAAATGACAAATGCTTATACTACAGGGGGATTAAAATTAACAAATGAGAATATTTCAAAACTAGAGGTCCAGAGTGCCATGTTTCTTTTCTTTTTAGTCCTACAAAACATGGTGGGTTAAAATTATCTTTGAAACTTCTTCACTTCCTTATCCTCCGTATTTGGTTTCTTGAGACATGTGAGAGGAAGTCAGATACTGTGATATAAATGTAAGAAGAAAAATACCAAAGGGATTACTCATCAGACACCACCCCAGGATGCTGTGGAGTAGAATGGTTTTGAGATACACGTGCTGTCAATGGGATTTTGATAGTACAAAAATGTATTATTTGTTTTTCTTTTGATGGATATCTGTTAGATTCTTTCGGTTTGACTAATCCCTGAAACTTGCCAAATAACATTTTTATGATATGGAATTACTTCTCAGCAATCTACTTGGCTGGCTGGTTTTATGTCAATTTAATACAAGTTAGAATCATTTGGGAAGAGGAAAGTTCTATTGAGAAAATGCCAACAGAATGTCCTGTTGGCAAGTCTGGGGAGCATTTTTTTTTTTTAATTAGTGATTGGTGTGAGAAGGCCCAGCCCATTGTAGGTGGTGCCTCCTCTGAGCAAGTAAACCTGGATGCTATTAGAAGGCTGAGCAAGCCATAGGAGCAAGCCAGTAAATAATATTCCCCTATGACCTCTACATTAGTTCTTGCCTCCAGGTTCCTGCTGAGTTCCCTCAATGATACACTGTGACCTGAGAGTTGTAAATGAAGTAAGCTTTTCCTCCCTAATTTTCTTTTGGTGATGGTGTTTATCACAGCAATAGAAACCTAAGACAAAACTTAAGAAGCCAGCAAAGTGAGCAGAGGAGAATGGGCAGGTTTTTTTTTTTTTTAACTCCAAATGTTCTCAGGCTTCTTTTTCAGCCAAATCCACTGCATTCTGAGTCATTTTCCTTCCTGATCAGCAAACCCCTAGCTGACCTGAGGCCTGCAAGGCTTCCAGGTGCTGAGTGAGAGCACTTCCTTCTTCCTGATTGGGAAAGGTAATGTTTCACCTCTTAAAGCTCCTGTCCCACCTCCTCTGCATGTGTTCATTAGCATAACACATTTTGTACCTGTACTAACACCAGCTAATAGAAGATGGTGTAATTAGGTCTCTATAGTCTCATAAAATGTGATTGGTAAATAATCAATGGTTTATTTTGATAAACACAGTATGGTCTAATTTTGATTGTTGGTGAGGTTTAGCATCCACATCTTCCATAGGGACTTGTCAATTCACCTGCTCTTTTCTTTGAAGACACTTAATATTTGTCCAAAAAAATTCTTGCTATAACGCATTTGATATTACAGCTTGTGACAGCAAGAAACTCTTCAATATAGTCTGTGTCTAATTGTACCATAAAAATAATTGCAAGGATTGACTTATTGAATAATTAGCTAAATCAATGAATAATAACTTTTCTTTGGGAGACTTTCTTAGCAGAAATTAGTATACAGTGGTGAGTGAGGAGAGCAGCGTTCTCATCATTACAATTATTTCCCACTCAATTCAAATAATAGTCTTCCAAATGAGGCATTAGCAGGTGAGTTGCACCCACTGGGTCAGGTTGCCTTTTGCAGGTTGCGAGGCCTTCAGAAATTCAGAGTCCACAGAAACCCTGGGTTCTGGCATGAACAAAGATCCTTGATCTGATGCTTTTCTGAGGTCCTGGTAGTAAAGTCACAGGGAAGGCTGAAATCCTGATATTTTCATTCCTGTCCCCAAATTCTTCACTTCCCTTGGGCCTAGAATATCATTTGATCTAGAAGGATAGATAAGACATAATTTCATGGACTTGTTCTCTGATGCAGAAAACTGAGCAATAGATTTTTTTTTTTATCAATGTTATGCTTATGATAGCTTTACCAGAAATTTCCGTGGGGGGACTGATGGGATTTTTAATAATTATATACCAGAAAAACCCTACATCAGGGGTCCTCGGCCTTCCTCATGCTTCAACAACCCTCTAATACAATTCTTCAAGAAGTGTTGGCCCCCAACCATAAAATTATTTTTGTTGCTACTTCATAACTGTAATTTTGCTACTGGTATGAATCATAATCTCAATATCTGTGTTTTCTGATAGTCTTAGGTGACCCCCCACAAAGGGTGGAGATCCACAGGTTGAGAACCACTGCCCTACATGCATTGTGAGGAAAAGAAAGGCTAAGAATTATTCCATCACTTACAAAAGGTCTAACCTCCCAGAAAGAAAGACACATCATAAATAATTCATTGCTTTATTTCAGATTCCTTCTTTGTGCGTCTGAGATACAAACAGTGATTCCTGGAGCCTTTGTTTAGATTTTGAATTATCCTTAGCCTTCCCATCCCATTGGCAAGCCCTAAAAGTAACTGATTTGGAGCTATTGAATTGAGTGTACTGCATTATTCGAATGAAATTGGCTATTTAACCTTGCAAAGATACTTTTCTAACTGTATAAAGGAAAGGGTGTATTTAACTCACATTTCTCTTTACCCAGTGCTCCCATCCTCCCTATGGCTCCATCCACATGGTGGCCTCCCCAGTCTTCTCCACAATGTTCAGGGGAGGTGAAATAGACTAGACTTCCTGCTGGACATATGAGGGGCATCAGTCTGTCTTTCATTCTGTGTGGCTGCAGGTTAACACTCACATGTTTCCTTTCTTATAACAGTCTCTGTTTATCTCACAAGGCAAAGCTCCGCACAGCTGGGTGAAGTTCTCTCTAAAACAAGGCTTTCCAAGTTGTCTTTGGAAACCACATTCCAAGCTTCTGGCCATTACTGACACTTGAGCCTGAGTCCATCACCTTTAGTGGAGCATTTATACTAACTTTATGATTAAACAAAAAGGGCAGCTGAGATTATGGGGTGTAGACTGTACTCCCTTCTCATCCAATGTTAGGATCTCTACTATCCCAAGAACTTCAAGCCTGTCCCCTGCTTTTGAAAAAATACTGACTGTACAGAGACATTAGTGGATGGGAAACAGAACCAATGGATAATATTAGTGTTGTAAATTCTTGCAACTTATTTCTATCATCATAGAGAAAAATCCCCTTAAAGTGGAAAGCATGAGCTATTTCTTTTTTGATCCTCAAGAAACAGTGTCATGTAACAGACTAGGTCTTTCCCACAAGTAGATTTCTGATATGAATGAAAGCTCCTTGGTCTGTGTGCAGATGCTCCTAAGCAGTTTCTAGCTTTCTACAATCACGCTGAAGACATTTTCGAGTGACTATTTTCTACACCATTCTAAATCCTGTGAAAAACACAGATATTTAAAAAACCCATGTGCATAACTCATATTTACTGTAAAATATGATGAATGTGATGCTAGTTTATATTCAATCTTAATGATATTCAAATTAAGACATTCAAAGAAAACATTTTGTAAAACTAAGCTTAGTTATGACAAAATTAAGACAGTCTTTGCAGATGAGAATGGGAAAGTGGTGCATTTAAAACACTTTACATTGAATAAGCTCATTTTACCTTAAACTTCCCACATGCAGGTCCAATGAGTCACACCTTGGTAGATGTGAAGGCAGAAGCAGGCTGGCTTGCAAGTCTGTCCCTGCATTCTAACCTTAACATATTCACTCTTAGGACAGGAGACAGGAACTCTTTCTTTAATCCAAGAAGTTTCTATGAAAGCCAAACTTAAATATGCATGTAAGCAAAATGTAAACAATTCCTTAGGATAAATTTCATATTTTTATGATAAATTTTGATACTAATACAATAAATTTTAAGGAATTCTGGAATTTACTATACTTCTGGTTTTGCTTAAAGGAAATTGTGTGGTGATATTGTGTCCCCCAATATATTGTGCACCTTAATAAACTTATCTGGGGTCAGAGAACAGAACAGCCACTAGGTAGACATAGAGGCCAGGCATGGTGACACACACCTTTAATCCTAGCATTCTGGAGGTGGAGATCCATCTGGATCTCTGTGAGTTCAAAGCCACACTGGAAACAACCAGGAATGTTGACACACGACTTTAATCCCAGGAAGTGATGGCAGGAAGCAGAAAGGATAAAAGGCGTGAAAACCAGGAACTAGAGCCTGGTTAAGCTTTTAGGCTTTTAGCAGCAGTTCAGCTGAGATTCATTCTGGATGAGGACTCGGAGGCTTCCAGTCTGAGGAAATAGGATCAGCTGAGGAACTGGCAAGGTGAGGTGGCTGTGGCTTGTTCTGCTTCTCTGATCTTCCAGCATTCACCCCAATTACTGGCACTGGGTTTGTTTCTATTAATAAGACCTTCTAACAATTCATGCTATAAAATTGTAAAATAATACTTATATTATGTTAATTATGACTTTCTTCTTCCAGTACCCATTCTAGTCAACAATCATTTAATGGATTTTAATAACTATTGACGAGTTCTTAAGACTCCTAAAACTCATAGAAACAACGGAGATCTTTGCGAATACTAATGTTTCCAATGACACTCCCAATAAAAACCATAGAACCATGTGCTTTATTTAACTTTGTGGCAATAGACATATTTCCTTATGCCACATCTCAATAAAAATACAGCTCAATTTTTGGTGAATAATTTACCAATCTTATTGGTAGTCTTCCATTTTTATTTAATAACAATATTTGTAGTATGCCTAATTTGTTAATATTTCTCTCTTGGACAGAATCAATGATAACTAATAATTTTATAAAAAGGCTTATTGTTCTTCAAGTTACATATCTATATGTCTCTGAAGAGCCAGACAAACACATTATAAAATGTTATTTCATTATCTTGCACCAACCCAAAGCTAAGATAGCATCTTAGGCTGATAACAAAGCTCCCATCTCGATGTATCTGCCTCTCTGATATAACCAACAATATGTCTTAAACTTGCCTTGATTTATATCTTCCTTTGCTCTGTAAAACTATAAAACTTCATCAACCTGCTTCCACATTTTAACATGGAATTTGGAGTAACCTGGATCTGTGGTCCTGGGCCATGGTCACTCATATATGTTCCAGAATAGACTACATCTTTTATTCATTTGAGGTGAGAGCTGCTTCTTTTTGGTCACAAAACTCAGTGCTACAAGGTATACAGAAGATGTACAGCAGGAATTATGTGCCTGTAGTAATTATATCAATAGTGTTCTTCAAGATCACTACCATGCAGAAGCTGCATTCCAAATCCTCCCCTTTCAGAAGTAGAAGTCTCCCATCTGTCACTGTTGTAGGAATGAACAGATTTGTTCTTAGAATCCAGCATTGCTGTCATACAGATCAATAAAGGAGTAAGGTATTCTGTTTTCTGAAAGACATCTATTGTACCAGTGTGTGTGTGTGTGTGTGTGTGTGTGTGTGTGTGTGTGTGTGTAAGACAGTATCTCATTATGTATCCCAGGCTAGCCTGGAACTCAAAATCCTCCTGTCTCATCTTCCAGAGTGCTTGAATTACAGGAGTTTACCAGCATGCCTGGCTTAGCAAGGGATTCTTTAATGACCGCTACAATAATAACAAAATTTTCAAAATGGCGATGAATAAATCCTTGTCCTTTTTGGCTTCTTGTGACTCAGTTTTCCTTTTCCTGGGAGAGAGATCTCTCAGCAAGAGAGTCTTCCTTCCACAACTCAGTCACAGCAAATAGGAAACAGGAAGCTGGACATCTTCAGACTCAGTTGAGGGCTGAACTAGGGCCACACCAGGGTTAAGTACAGTGCTCTCAGAGAGCCACCTCTCAAACTGGGAGCTGGTCCATGCAAACATTAACATAATAAAGAAATGGAAATACAAAATGGATCAAAGGTGGACCATCTCACCTTTGTAGCTGCTATCATTTATCCAAATGGTTATAAAAATGTTGCTTTTTCTGCTTTAAGTGTCTCTTTTTCTTAGACAATGATATCACTGCAATTTGGTCCATTCATAATAACCTTCTCACGGGTTAAAAACTATGGTTGCTTTATTTTTCAAAAGGCAACGTAAATCAAACCAAATCAAGCAAAGATAACCTTGGCTCAAAATGGTTTGAGACAAAGGTGGCTTATATTCCTCCCAGGAATGCATTCTGTGGCAAAGCTCTCTACCCCCTCAAAGCAGCAGCAGTGAACCTGCTGGCCAGCGGGCCTGGATCCCAGGACCCTGAAGTAGTATTCAAGAGTCCCGGGGAGGTTTTAAGGCTTAGTCCAGGGAAAGGCAGCAAAATATTAAATAATGATACCTAAAATGCAGAGAACTGGCTTGTGCACAAGTCTGAGTGTTTGTGACAAAAATTACAGTTAAGTGAAGAAACATGAGAAAGATGCAGAAAGGTAAGGGAGGGAGTCTCCGTATTTCTGAGTAGGGAAGGTAGCATGTGTCCCAGTGTCCTGCAGCCTGCTCTCTACACAGCATACTGTTGATAAAGAACTAAAAAAGTAAAGATTTAGTCTGGATCATGGTTTCTGAGGTTTCAGCTCCCAGTTGTTTGTGGCTTTGGGGCCTGTGGCAAAGTAGCTCACCTCATGGTGGCCAGGAAGCAAAGACAGGGAAGAGGGAGCCAGGGTCCCAAAATCACTCTCAAGGACTCAGCAGCAATGACTTAGCTTTCTTCCAGCAAGCTTCCCTTCCTAAAGGGTCCACCACCTCCTGGCTATGCCTCAAGCTGATGATCTAACCTTTAGCATATGAGCCCTTGGAGAACAATTAGGTTACAACTGTGTCCTGCAGTGGTACACTCCTGCTACCCAGGACCGAGGCTTAGATCTTGAGTTCAAGATCAGTCTGACCAATATAATAAAACCCCAACTGAAGAAATGAATAAATAGCCAAGCAATTTAACCCTAGCATCCTTATGAAGTCCTAGATTCATGAATAATCAATAGTTTATCTGCTTATGGTAAGCATAGATAAAATGTAAAATATTTAATAAAATTTTCTTCTTAATCAAGACACATTTGACTTTACTATATACAAATTTCGAACCTAATGATCACCTTCCTAAGTTTAACAAAATAATAAAATGTTTATTTAGTAAAAACCATAATTTTTACTAAAAAGAAAAGTTACCCATTATACTAATCCTACTGCTACATGCTGCAGTACTCAGATTGGAGTTTGCAGGGTCCTACAAATATTTTAAAAAATACTTTGTTTTTAAAACACATTTGTTTATATTTGGGTCTTGAGTTAGAGTTTTGTTATGTAGCCCAGACTGGTCTTTAAATGTGTAGCCATCTTCCTTCCTCAGTCTCTCAACTCCTGGGATTACATGGTTATGGGGCAAATGAAACTTCATGATAACATTTGGGCTGATTTCTTTCTGTGTGGGGGGCCGTTCTCGGGTTCCTCGTGGCTTTACCCAGCAGATCCACATAGAGGATGATTAGGACCACGGGCCTGAGTGCAGGTGTCTGAGATGGTCTGCACTTGGCTGTGCTGGGGGAGGAGGTCATTTGCTCCACCCCTTGGCGTCTCTATAAAAACCCTGGGGCAGAGACAGTCGGGCCCATTGGAATAGGTTCCAGGCCCTCTCGAGGCTATCCTTTATTTTCTATCTGTTTATCTCCGCAATAAATCCTTCTATCTAATATTTCCTGCTGCTCACATTCAAGAAAACTCTGGGAAGCTGTGGGGGTGGTGGGTAACCGCCCCACATTTCTGTAGTGCATAAGCTCACCCTCAAGTCACAACCAAACCAAGACACACCTCTAAAATTACAAGAAGGGGTCAGACATGTGGCTGAAGTTTAGGTCAAGGAAATATCCTGAGCTGAAGAGAGTTTTCCAGGTTAGAATGAATGATCCAGGGACAGCGAAGACCTGCAAAAAGAAGGGAGTTGAAATTGCTACGAAGCAATTCATGGGTAGACAGAAGGCCATCCCACCAAATAGAGCTCCAGGACACCAGTGTGCCCACTCCAGTCATTTCCAACTCAGCCTTCCTTCCTGGCACTGTAGGAAGGTCAGGACATATTTGCATGGTAAACAGTCAGGACTTAACTCTTCTACTCAACTCCATGTGCAAGAAGAAGAGGTGTGTAATATATATTATTATTGTATTAGTATAACAAATAATGGGATTCATTATGAGATTTTTACATATGTGCGTGCATCATTACACCTGGTTCTTATTTTCTCTCCCTCCCTCTTTGTCTCCCCTGCTTACTTTGATGGGCACATCCCTGCCCTGAAAACATTCCCTTTCTGATTCGTGTCATAGACATGCATGTTTAAGCATATATTAACTCTTGATTCTGCATATAAGAGGAAACAGACTATTGTGTTTTTCTCTCCCTCCATTAACTACCCTCTTCCTCCCATGTTTGCATTTCTCATCCATTTCTACCTTTTCCTTTCCTTTCACAGCCCCCTTCACTTTCATATCCAATGTACACATACACAGGCGTACACATGTGCACTCACACAGCACGTGTGCACACATGCATACACACGTATACAGATATGCATACACACACACACACACACACACACACACACACACACACACTTACCTATCTTTAAGCTGAGCTTTCACATATGAGTAAAAATATGCACTATTTGTCTTCTGAGCCTGGCTTTTTTTGCTTTTGGACTGTGAGCCCAGGAAGGAGCTCATTGCCTGGCCAGAGTCAGCTTTCATCATGTCTTTGTCAGCGTAAAGAACGGATGAAGGCACCTTTCACCCAGGCCCTCGGGAGAAAGCACACAGGCGCTAGTGTTAAAGCTTACACAGGCCTCTTTGTATCAGCCTCGAATTTGAAGGAAGGATAAAAGGTGGTATTAAGTCAGGTGTCACTTATCTCTCCCATGCAATATTTAGATTAGACACAGAGAGTTCCCAGGCCTTCACTGGAATTGCCTGAATTACAGCTTTTACCTACATCAAGTGTATACCTTACAAGCTTCTGCCTTCAGTTACCAGGAAATCCTTTTATTTGAGGGACTCAGGGATATTGTGGACTCATTTATGCTGTCAGAAGAAGCAGTTTTGAGTCTATTTTCGTCTCTGGAATGTCTTTCTAACCCCTGGCAATGAAACTGGCTTAAGAGGAAAAAGAAATCACTCTGTGATAACAGTGTTCGTAAGGAGCTTGTCCACACTATTTAAGAGAATAAAATCTCAAAGCAGCATTAATAACCAGCAAGCAATGGTGAGTGGGAAACTGTATAAATCATTCTCTTTCATGGATTAAACAAGTTCTCGCCAGGCCACTTAGTTGATAGCACTGTTAACCTACTTTTGATATCTGTATGAACATAATGAAATTCTGTAAACTATTTCTTGTGATATACAATTCCGCCAACCCTAAATTATCACAATATTTTAAAATAATTTTGGCAGTTAAGGACAAAACAATTATGATTACCTGATTTTTGTATTCATTAGATTGTGTCATTATAAGCGGCAACACAAGAAAAGAGAAAATTTTATTTTTCACAATGAATTGATGGGAAAAATTGTGTGTTAATTGGTACACAGGCTTGATATTAACAGGATTTTTTATAAAATATTTTGGTTAAAACCATAAACATCAACAAACCAAATATATTAAATCTTTATAATTAAATTGTTTACAGATGGCACAGTAGTTAATAGTGATCATTGCTCCTGTAGAGGACCTAAGGGAGGTGGTCCACAACTGTCTGTAACTCCAGCTCTAAGGGATCTGAAGCTTTTTTCTGACCTCTCTGGTCACCTTTACACACAGACACACACACATATACACTCACACACACACAATTAAAAGTAAAAATAAAGTTTTAAAATAGTAACTACTACTGTTTTGGCAATATTTACATTGTATATATGTAAATATCACAAATAATGTTTACATTGCGTCATAATTAACAAACTGGCACTTATTTTTATAGTGTTTGTTGTAGCCAACATTCTATGGTATTAACCTAAAATGTTGACATGTGTTAGTACATAATATATGTGATATACAGGCCTAATATTGATTTGAATATTAACAAGTTACATATCATAATAAATATTTCCTAGTAATGCTTTCTCTCCTTCCTGTACTGAATAATTTGAAAAGAAATTCTCAATTTCACATGGCTCTACCAAACTAATGGGGTTTACACTAATCTGTTACATGCAGTCAGTTAACCAGGTTAAATTTCTTTGGATAATAATGTAAGATTCATCCTGTGTACTAATGTGAAGACAGAATTTCCCACATGTCAAGACTGGATGCTTTTTTGCTACACCATGCTCCTTCCAGTGATAGACTCCACTGAGCAGGAGCTCAAGCATTGCAGCATACACACACACAAACAAGACTATATATTATAATCCATGTGAAATTATAAAATTACTGGCTTCTTCTGATTAAACAATTGTTGGCTTGTCTCTTCTCTGATGAGGGAAACTCTGCTCAGTTTTAAGAATAGCACTGCTTGGAAGTATAATACATTCTCAAGATGCAAATAAATTATCCTTATTAGACAACTTGTTCTTTTCATTGTTTCTATTTATTATTTCGCTTAGTAATGAATACTATGGGCAATTTGCAAAGTAATGAACTTCTTTACAGTACTAATGAAAAAAATACAGGCACAGTTTCTAAAATAAAAGAAAGCTTGGAGTTTTTCATGATACTCTTGTAATCTAGCAAAGGCAGCAAGTTTCAAGCTCTGGAATTTTCCTGAATAACCTCTTTAGAAATCTTGACTATGTCCTTTCCAAATACACACGTGAGTGTGCCTCTTTTGGAATAATGTGTGAAAGCACCATTGATGAGGGGAAAGAAGTTAATGTGAGGGGAAGGCACAGGAAACTGAAACACGGAGTCATTGAGTCAAGGTTGTTGGTGTGCCTCAGGATGAGAAAGACGGGAACAAAAACTGCTTGAGTTTAATATGCTCTTGTCACATGCATTTAGGATGAATGCATACTAAACACACACATACAAAATGGACATTATGATTGTATTCATCAGCCATGTTGCCATCACAAAAGACCATAAACTATGTGGTTTAAACTATAGAATTTATTGTCTCTCAATTCTGGAGTCTGGGAAGTTGAAGACCAGGGGCCACGTGGTCATTTGTGATGACTGATGTATTTCTGGGTCACAGACTGCTACCTTCCCTCCGTGTCCTTGCATGGTAGAGATAGAGCACATAGGACTCTCAATGCCATTTCTAAGAAGTTGAACTAATCCCATCATGAGCTGCCTCACCCATGACCTCATCTGACCCCAATTACCTCCCACAGGTACAGTTTCCAAATAGCAGAACATAAGAGGTAGGATTTCAACATATGAAGTTTGACAGACACAACCATTTAGCCATGGGATTATGTTACATTTCAAATAAATCTATTAAGCAAAATAAGTACCATTTGAGGAGAGAGAGAGAGAGAGAGAGAGAGAGAGAGAGAGAGAGAGAGAGAGA
>CABHPQ010165975.1:21225-40486 GCA_902168405.1 Peromyscus aztecus
GATGTACACTCTAGGACCCTAGCTAGGGAATGATGTACACTCTAGGATCTTAGCTAGGAAATGTTGTAAACTCTAGAGTCCCAGCTGGGGAATGATGGACACTCTAGAGTCCCAGATAGGGAATGTCATAAAGCCCCCTAGGCTTCTAGCTGGGAAATGGTGCCTCCTCTAATGGGTAGGTCTCCCCACCTTGGTTAACATAATCATGACACCCCTTGCCATAGGCACACGCAGAGGCCGTCTCCAAAGTGATTCTAGATTCTGTCAAGTTGACAAGTAACACCTACCATCCCATTCAGAAAGGCCCGGTTTCATTGCATCGCTTCTTACACTCGCAGAGAACTTCTGGCTGAATCTGGATGGAAACTGTGGATAAGGAAGTTGAAACAGAAACAGCAATAGGGGAGGGCAGAGACTGCAAGTGTAAAAAGATTCTGTGGGTGGGGCTCATAGGTATGTACTAGAAAGTCCTCTAGGAGCTAAAAATGGTTAGCGAGGAAATAGAAATCCCTGGCCTGCCACTTCAAGGAACTGAGCCCAGCCAACAGTGTGAAGGGACTTGGAACAGACTGCTCTGTGCAGCCTCTAGGGAGGTGCCTTAGTCGGCTGAGACTTGGGTCAGACAGCATACCTTCAGGAACCATAAACCAATTAAGTTTGGCCATTAAGCTTGTGGTTTTTTTTCATACAGCAGCCACAAAAACATAATAAACCTTGCCCTGCTGGTTTTCTCTGGTGTAGTTCCCTGCTGAGGATTGTCTCAAATCTGTTCTTCTGGAAAACTATCTGGCAGCATGCCTTGGAGACACTATCATCAAAGGGCCCAAAGCTTTTCCGGGTACAGGGTAATACACACAAAATATAGCATTCTCTTTAGCATACTCTCCACAGACTAATGTCAAATCCTTAATTACACCAAACTTTTGATGACATTCACTGCTGATGCTGATTCTAGCCATTGTCAATATTTCCAGCCCTGTATGAAAACCATTTGGAGGAGCAGGTATCAAGCACGTCTGTGGTGATGTATTTGTAGTCTAAAAAATAAAGCTTGCCTGAAGGTCAGAGGACAGAGCCAGCCACAGAGTTAGCCACAGAGGTCAGGCAGTGGTGGCGTACACCTTTAATCCTAGCTCTCAGGAGGCAGAGGCAGAGATTCATCTGTATTTCTGTGAATTCAAGGCCATACTGGGCTACATGAGATTAATCCAATCAAAAAGAGAAACAGCTAGGCAGTGGTGGCACACACCTTTAATTCCAGCACTTAAGATCACACACCTTTAATCCCAGCATTTAAAAGGTTGAAACAGAAAGTGATATGGCTGGGCAGAGAAAGGAATATAAGGCAGGAGGAGACAAGAATTCACACTCTTGCAGAAGAAGCTCTGTTAGGTTGAGGAGTTAGTGAGGTAAGAGGTGGTAGCTGTGGTTGCTCTGCTTCTCTGATCTTTCAGCTTTCACCCTGATATCTGGCTCTGGGTTTTTATTATAAGACCATTTAGGATTCGGGAAACACACGTTGATGGACCCCACCTCGTGTTGGTTTTCCGTGGGTGCTATGGTTTGTCTACAACTTGAGTGTGATTCCCCAGGACCTTGGTCCCCAGTGTGAAAAGGTGGAGGTGATATGTGAGAAGAGAGGAGGTCATTGGGAATGGTTAAGGCAGTTCTCATGAAATCCTAAATGGGTTTTAGAAGAGTGTGCTGAGCTTCACTGGAGGTGGAATGGTTTAGCAGCCTTCAAATCTGTAGTTAGATAAACTTCTTTTCCTTATAAAGCACCCAGATTGAAGTCCTTAATTCCAGACACAGAAAACCAACTACTTTAGAAAGTCTATGTAGGGCTGGAGGTTTTGCATATCCAGTGAGTTCCACAGGGACTCACATAGTGCTGGTCAGGTGAACTTACTTTGATAATTAGCATTTACTGAAGCCAAATTATTCTCTGTTCATTTCTTTCATCCCGGCTTTTTTTTTTTTTTTTTAACCTACTGTCACACTAAGATTCATCTAGATGCATACTGTTTCATGGAGGAAAGGAAAATAGAGGACAGTGATCCTTTGGGGGCTTTCTGTATGTTAATGAAGGCTACTGAAGTTAGGTGGAGATTACCCTCACTGATCTTTATCAGCAGAGAAGGGCTGCTGTGAGCAGTGAGGCCATTCTCCCTGTGTCTTATGGACTGAGAAATTTATTGTCTGTAGCCCTTATCTGACACTTCTTCTCCGATGCTTCCTTAAGAGTATGTGTTGCCCAACAATCCCTGTCCTTTTTTAGGTGTCTCAGTAAAGGGAGTGCCACACTAATGAAGAACTATCAAACTGTGTCTTCAAGTTTCCATGTGGTTTTTCCCTATATTAGTAAAGGTTTTCAAATTTTGTCCTCATGTTTTATTCAAACGTGCTACTTATTCTAAATATTTTAATTAATAGAATATATTACTGGATTAACTCCCTGAGGCCACAATCAGGAAGAGTGTGGAGCTGATACCAGGAACTGAATCACTTAAAAATGCATACCATCCTCTTTCAAGTGTGCAAAGGCTGGAGAGGAAAGGCCGCACTGCCAGGCTCCCCGAGGTTCCCTACCTGATGTAATTCCCACAGTAAGGTGGCCCATCATGACCTAAATTGAAAGACAGACATGTGAAAAGCAACTGAGGAGGAAGCATTCACTTTCTTCATGCAAATCATACTGACAATTCTGGAGGCAAAAACTTTCTAACTTACTAGCCAACTTCCTGATTCCACAAGTTCCCACCATTTGCATTAGACTCTGGCATAAGCCGACTGCACCCTATGACTTTAGGATTCTGTCCCTGTAAATCAAAGTTCAGTCTTAGGTCAGTTTCTGTAGCTTTCCCCCAAATTCTGTACACCATTTAATAGCCAGGTATAAATCTCATATTCAAACTATCTAGAGCAGCATTTGTCCTCTATAACAGAACTTTTCTCAATAGGGGATACAATTAAAAGTAAATGATAGTCAAAATATCACTTTTGTGGGTATTTGTTTTTCAATATAAAACAAATCAGATTCAAAGGTAATTCATATTTTTACAGAGAACAAAAATATGAATGTTGTAGAATATTATTTTAAGGTTTGCTACTTTTGTTTATGTTACATTTGTTTAACTCTGTGAAGATGTGCTACTGTGACTGTGTAAAACACCTGATGGTCTAATCAAGAGCTGAACGGCCAATAGTAAGGCAGGAGAGAGAAATAAATGGGGCTGGTAGGTAGAGAGGATAAATAGAAGGAGAAATCTGGGAGAAGACAGAAAGAAGTAGCCAGACAAGGAGAAGAGGATGCTAGGAGCCAGCCACCCAGCCACACAGCCAACCACAGAGTAACCGTAAAAGTAAGACATACAGAAGGAAGAAAAGGAAAAAGCCTGGAGGCAAAAGATAGACTGGATAATTTTAGTTAAGAAAAGCTGGCTGGAAACAAGCCAAGTTGAGGCCGGGCATTTCTAAGTAAGAATAAGCTTCCATGTGGGATTTATTTGGAAGCTGGGTGGCAGGCCCCTGGAAGAAGAAAACACAACCAACAACATTTTGGTGAACCAACATGGTGCTCAAATTTCCATAGTGCCTGAGAAGCTTAAAAAAACAAAAAATACAACTCCTTTAAGAATTTCTACTTAGTGGCAAGCTCTTGAGAAGCCTGTAGGTAAGTATGAACAAAAAAGAAAAAAAAAAAAAAAAAACTAAGTAAAACTGCCTACCATAGTGCAAGCATCTGCATTCTAGAGCTTTAGGAAGGTTGAATGCAGTTCCTGGTCAGATAAACCTCCAACCAGTCACCAGTTTCATGCTTGGCTTTCACGACCCAGGAAGCAGGCTGAACCAGCCAAGAACTATGTGTGAAATAAATCAGCCTATATACTTTAGGAATGCCTTAACTTAAAAAGTCAAAAAATATATTTATCAAATAGAAATAAAAAACGCTTTGGAACTTTGTTCCCACAGGAGGTGAGAGACTGTGGATTCCTTCACGTTTAATATGGATCAGGTTTCATCAGGGGAGACCTCCCAAAACTTGATAACCTTTTATCAGCAAAGGTTATTGCTAGTCTTCCCAGGACTTGGTAATTATCTCAAAATTTTCTCTCTGAGACCCTAAAGATACTTCGTCCACAGACAGCAGGAAGTAGTTTGGAGAACACCACATTCCCAAGAGAGGTGTGGGAAGCTTTTGGTTATTTGGTGGGTTATGGATGTTTGTTATAATTTAGGGGAATACAGTATATTGATAAAATTTTAAGGTTATTTTTGTTACAACATATTGTATATATGTTTCTATTCTTATTTAAGATATTGTACCTATGCAATTTATTTGAAAATGTAAGGTAAAATTCTAGTTTTTAAAGGCTATTATTATAAACTATACAGGACAATCAAAAAACATAGGTCAATAGTTGATACTTTAGAACAATCAAATTTATATATATGTTAGGTATGTTTTCTAGGGTAAATAGATGTATTTGAGATAGATGGTCTTCAAATACTTCAAAGACCTACAGAATATGGCATTTAAAATGTTTTTTAATTAAAGTTTTTTTATGATAATGAGACATGTCTACTTCTGGCAGCACCAATTTGAAATACATGAAACATGTCATAATATATTGGAATATATATATATTTCCTTGATTAAAAAATCCAGGGTACAGTTATGTTGGCAAAAATAAAAGGAAAATTGGTTATTAATGGATTTTCTGAGTTTGGGGTGTGGTTTGTTTTCTTGTAGGTAGTGTGGCAATGTGGAGATGGTAGGAACTGTGTAAGGTGTGGCCCACTGGGCCGGCCATAGCAGGCAGTTTAGACTAATCTCTCAGGTGGTATTATGTTTGGTTGATAGATCTGCAGTTAGTCCTTGGTTTGTTTTTCTGGTTTCCTGGCTCACTGATCCCTCCCTCTCATGTGTGTTCCTACCATTAGCCATGAGGAAAAACACAGGGCCCCCTCAACAGCAGCAGTGACATACATTTTAAAGTATCAGCTTCTAAAATTGTAAGGTAAGCAAATGTCTTCCTTTTATGAAGTACCTAGTCTACTGTTTTAGCATGAGATCCAGAAAAAGGTTATTACAGGGCTAGCATTAGCCAGCAGTGTTCATTTTGTGGATTCCTTCCTCTAAGCAGCCAAAGTGGAAGAAGCCATGTCTTTAAATCAGTAATGGATAATGTTTTGGGCATTTTAGACTTTCAGACAAAATATATTTCTAACTATAACTTAAATCTATTCAAATAGAATTCACCAGATTTATTTATGTCCTTGAAGTACTCCCAAATATGGAATAGCAACAACAATTAAAAACAACAAAATATTAACAACAGAACAAGATTTCATGCCTGGATCAATTGAAATACAAAACTAAACTGTTAAAAATTAACTTACTTTCCAGAAGTAACTCTGAGAATGCAGCCAATCTCATAAACTCACCTCTTTTAAAACAGAACACCACCCCTGCCACCCACCCACACCCATACACACAGTGGTCCCGCATCCATCTACCTCACCTATACCTAAAACAGAGCAGATTCCCTAACACCCGCATAACAGTAACCCCAGGACTTGGTGAATGCCAAAGAGGTCTGGTGAGACTGCTCAGAATTCTAAATCCTTTCACACTGGCTTTTCAACTGCTCTTGTCCATAGTTGGTGGTCAGGGTCATGCTGTGATGATCTCTGATAGCTTACATATAAACTCAACCCCCAACTTTCCCACTGGGCTCTCCAGAGGAAGGCTGGCACCAGGAAAGCAGCAGGGTCTATAATGTTTAACTCTCCTTTTTTTTTTTTCTTCAATATTTCTTTTGGCTATCTTAGTTTTAATAATATTCTACAGTATTCTAAAATACAAGAATCTTTTTAGTTCTAACTGCACTCTTTCTTTTTAGACATGTGTATGCAGATACCAGCTTTTAGATCACTACAGGACTGAGGCTTAAAAATATTTCGGTACAAACTGAATCAAATATAAAAATGCTCTCTTTCTTAGAGTCTCTTGGATAACTCTAAAATATAGACGTTAGCCCCACCACCACCACCATTCGGGTCAGGTTTCTGGTGGAGTCTTTGCTGTGTTCTGGTCGTCCCATCTTTCTTCCTGTCTCAACCTGGTGACATTCCCCTCCCTCTTCAAAGTGTTGCTTGCATTTCTTCTCTGTCCCCGTCAGAAGCAAAGCCTACAAATATTGCTCCATTTTTCTTATAGTAGCCTTCCACCCTTATCCACAGGCAATTGGTTCCAGGACCCCCACCCTACAGATAGTGAAATTTAAGGGTGCTAGCATCCCTTAGAAAAAAGACTATATGCATTGTTGCATATAGCCCAGGTCATCTTCCCAGAGCTTTGGGTCATTCTCGAATTCTCATAGAAACAAAATGTAGGCAGCTAGATACTACACTGTTAACAGAATAATGTGAGAGAAAGGTTTCGAGGCAACCATTGTAGGTCCAATTACACAGTACATAACGAGAAGTTTGGCTGTGCCTGTGCTGAACCTATAGGTGCAGAATCCGTGGAAATGGGGAGACCCCTGCATTCCTCTTTATTTTCTGTCCACAATTTCAGCAGAGCTTTGCATATTCTGAGAACCTGTGTCAAAATACTGAGATGTCTGTCTCCTGTTCCTTGGTGGTCTATGCTGGAGGGCTATAACAGGGAGAGGGAGCTTTAATAGAGCAGGATTCAAAGGCTCACCTTTCCCTGCTATATGAGGACCCACCTGTTCCTGATATTGCAATAGACTAAATGTGTAGTGAGATAACAGATACTTCAAGTGAGAATTAGGAGCAAAGGAGAACCTGCGGGCTGTTTGTTATAGCGCCAGTGGCCTTTAGTTGGTCTTGGTTGACAAAGAGCAGCTTCTTTCATCATGACTCCTCCCCCAGCAGCTCAAACCAATGCCTTTAATTTTCCAGGAAACTGTTTCTAAGATTTGCTGTAGATTCAACAATTTCTCAAGGGTCATGGATGCTGTAGTACTCCTTCCATGCTGCCTCTGCATTCTCTGGTGTGTTCCACCTCCTACTTCATGCACCTGTCATCCCATGATCTTTCATGATTTATGCTAATGCCAAAGTCATTTTCTGTTCTCTAATCTTGTGCCTTGGTGACATCATTCTCCTTCTCATTCCCCTACCCAGCTGTATTTGGAAACCCTGCTGATAATGAGTGAATATCAGCCTCATAGATATTAAGCTTGGTAATGAGAAGGGAAAAAAGTTTATACTGTCTTATTCTTGAATTGGAATTATTGACTGTGAATCCCTCATTTGTCTCACTTAATGAGGTGATTCATGTGCCAGCACACTCCCCCTGTAAAACGCAATGCAAATGTTGGTAGTTATTTATGACAATAATAACAAACGCCAACTCCACCATGGCATTTCTCTTCTTTGCTGTACCGTTTGGTTCCAAATATAAAGGACATCTTCTGTGATTTCATCCTCTGAAACCCAGTGAGGAAGGAGATTAATTAAAACCTACTTTTGTGAGGGAAGCGATAGTAGGAAAGACACTTCTAGATGTAGTGATTTAATCGGATTTTCTAGTTTGGAAAAGCATTTCCAATAGAAAGATACACTCATAAGTGGCTCTCAGTGTAGTGGGTAACCATTCCAGCTTTGATCTGGAAGTTCCAATCCCCATTGAGGCTTCGGTAACTGTCACGCCTACAAGGCGGGGCCAAGAGAGAACCCTGAAGACCCGGATGCGCTGGCTCTCTTGGTTCCTGGACCCTGGAGGCTGGAGGTAGACCGAGCAGAGTTCTCCAGAGAACACTGCCAGACTGCGCCACACCTTTCCCAGACCCTGCAACCTACCTATCCCTTCACTTGTAAGTTACCCCACAAAATAAACCTCCTTTTTAACTATGTGGAGTGGCCTTAATAATTTCACCAATATCTCAGGATGGCTATTTAAATAGTGAAAATACTTACTTTGAACTTAAAGAATCTGCTGTCATGGCCGCTTGAGCTGTTTGTATGCAGTAATGGGAGACACATTTGACTTACCACATCTGTAAGATAAAGCCAGGGAGAAGGATGTTAAGTGCTCCCAGACCTGGGGATAGCTATCTGAAAGTGCCATGAGGAGGGAGGGGTAGTAGGAAGAATGGAAGCTTTGGGAGTGGAAGTATGGAGAACCAGAGATGGCTGGGTATAAGGTGGGAGACTCCAAAGTCAAGGTGTCTGGGGAGGACGGGACACCCTCCTAAGGAGTGAGTTCTGCCATCTTTGATACTGCTAAAGTGAAGTGTTCCCGACAGGTTTCGCTACTTTGCAAAGATGATTTTACTGTTGCTGAGATGACCCAGTGATTCAATCACCCCTGTCGTCACCTATCCCATCCCTCCTTGCTTCATCATGAGCTTTCTCTTTTGTGCAGTGTATTTAGAGTCACATCAAATCCTATAGACAATGCAAACCAAAATAGGAAAAATCCAAACACTGCTTCAGAGCAAACTGCCTGGCTCATGGTTCAGCTGCAAGGTGTGTCTGGCTAGTATCACACCCTTTGTTTAGATTCCTCTCTGATGTTTTTGCTGTATGTGTTGTGGCAGACTGTGCGAGCTGTGGTCTGGGTTCTGCATGAATGCCCTGTCCTGAAATCACCCTAATTCCTTTTCACAGTCCTTCATGCCTTTTGTGATGATGTGCAGAGTATTAAATTAGATTTTTCTTGATTTAAGCACATGAAGCATGACAATTTTTTATCATCTATTCAAGTAGACATGCTCTATTCTTTTTAAAATAAATTAATCTCAGTTGCATTAAGCTACAAAATAGGATGCTATAAAAGTAAACATAATGACATCAGATAAGAAAATTCCAGAAAGTGGAGAAGGTTCATACATAAACAAATGAGGGATTTAATTTAATACAGATTTTTATGATGGCATAATTAATGAACTGCAATTTTACATTAGTCTTCAGCAAAAAGAAATGTGGGGGATAAAAGGCAACTGATGTAGGATGTCCTTTTGTAGGATGTGAATATGTGATGCTGCCATTGGTTAATAAATAAAGTTGGTTTGGCCTTTGGCAAGGCATGATATAGGCAGGCAGCAAGTCCAAGTGGAGATACAGGAGAAGGGCAGAGTCTGAGAGACGCCACCCAAGGAGCAAGATGGCAGCAGACCAGTAAGGCCAGAGCCATGTGGCAATATGTAGATTAATAGAAATGGGTTAATTTAAGATGTAAGAGCTAGTTAGTAATAAGTCTGAGCAATAGACCAAACATTTATAAGTAATATAAACCTCTGAATGGTTATTCAGAAACAAGCTGGCAAAAGAGATTCGTCCATTTACAGGCAACTATTTGTTAGTCAAAATTATGACAATACGATAGCAATATTAGCAGTATTTGAATTAAATTATATAAAGGAAAATTCCAGAAAGACAGCAGATAAAACAGTATAGCAGTCTAGATTGTCAAGTGTTGCAAGAGAATTTACCTGTTAGCCTTGCGACTCCACTAGAATTTTGACTTTACTAACAAAAATATGAACGTAAAAGAGAAACTTTATCTTGAGATCCATAAATTACTATTTATTTCTAGAGTTATGAAAAATTTCAAGGCTTTTTTATTATGAGAATTCCTTTCCAAACAGTTCTGATAAAGGTCTACATAGGGGAACTAGAGACCCATGGAAACTAAGTCCTCCAGATGTTCAGACATCTGTTGAACATCCTCCTCTCCTTCCTTTCCTTCCTGACCTCAACTCTACTGGGTTAGAACAGTTTCCTTCAACCTGCACTTCCTTTCTCCTCAACTTGAGGATGAGTTTACTCCAGCAGCGCCAGACTTTTCTTATGTTCTATCTTGTGGGGAAGCCACTTTGTAATCCAGTCTGCCTATTACTAGAAAGGAAGTCAATAAAGGTGGTTTTCCCAGTCCAGTCTCCTGCCATTGCTTCTTTCCACTTTCTGGAAGAAGTAAAACACAGTTATCCGAAAGAGGTCAAGTGTAACTTGAAGGAACTGACAGTGTGTGATTTATTCCTTTAGTAATGTGGTAGCCACTTTCCATACACATTACAACAAACATCAGTTATTTCTGCTTTTCTGAATATAACTTCCTTACAGATGATAATTAGAATATGGAAATTATTGGCCTTTAAATGTATTAATTTGTTGAAAAATGTGTATAAGGCAAGTGAATAAAGAATTAAAAAATGACATATAACTAACTAATCAAAGGGATGTAGTGTCTGGCTTTTCAATTATTATATCCCAAATAAAAGCATATTTTAAAATGAACTGGTAATACCTTCTATTTACAGTTGTTTTCTTGAATAAGATTTCAGAATAAATAATAAAATAAGAAAATTCAGAAAACTGTATTTTGTGGAAACAAAAATTACAATTCGAGTGGAATCTTTAATCAGTGATTATTTTCTTTTACAGGGATGCCTTGAGGTGAATATGTTATATTCTAAACCACAAAAGAAATGAAAAGTGAGAGCCACTGTTTTCCTCAAATTAAGTATTTCACATCAAAGAGGAATGAAATTCAACGAGACTGAAGTCACTTGCAGGTGCTCACAATGAAAGACCTTGGCTGTCAAAAATGTCCTTATCCTCAGTCAGAGGATGCAGAGGCATCTGAGCGGCTTCCCTTCGCCTTTGTAACTGCCACAATAAGCATGTTAATTGCTCGTGTGATGCGGATCTGGTTTTCTCTGAAGAGTTCATCGCAATACTCATAGGACTAAATAAATCTCAATCATCTCAAAAATTTCAATATTGAAACCAAGAAGGAAAAGGGTGGAGATGGGAAGACAAAGCGCGCTCCTTTGATAACGCCTCTCTTGGTAACTCAGAGCACATAAAGGAAGCTGTCCCTTCTCCGGGTGAATCATTCACGTGGATATTGCTTTCAGGTTCTTTTCTGGCATGAGAGAATGAGAAACCCAAATTGGACACTGTGTGAGAATTGATTGCTTAATGCCTTTTAAAGCTGCTTTGAAAATGAATTGGTCAATAAAATTCCCTTTGTTTATGAGGGAACTGGGAGGCTGTCAGACCTTCAGGCCAAAACAATCGCAGATGGTGAGGTGCTAACAGTCCTCCTTTCTCCTTGAGGAAGACTTACATTTGAAGCATGTGGAAAAGATGAGCTCTCTTGATTGTAATAGTTTCCATCACAGAGGAAGCTAGTGTTAGAAGCCTTCCCAGTGTCACAGGTGTTTGCGACCCAAACAAGTTAGCTGTCTGGATGCTGCTCCCCAGGTTGCAGACCCTCGCTCAACCTCAAGCTCAACACCACCCGCTTTTAAGCTTCTATAGTTTTCTTTGTGGGCATGAGAACCCCTTGGCTCATGCTCATGATTGCTATTTTGTTTGTCAGTCAATTTCAAGTAAAACTGGGGAAAAAATAACGTCATAAAAAAACTGCATTACTGGGAGTCAGTTTGTCCTGCTGGATTCCAGGAGATAATCTAGTTGGCTCAGGCTATTTTCACTGGCTTACTGTAATTTGGGGAATTTGGGGCATCCAAGTCCCTTAGATAGTCTGCTTAAGAGCAACCTAAAAGTCCTATGCTTGCTTTAGTCCAGACAATGTTTTTGCAGAGTATTTCTGCAGCGAAATCACAATACAGGCGAGATTGTCAATGCCCACCTCTCCCCGATCCTGATGTGGAGAGCTAACAGTTCTCCCTGCCCTGCTTTCTCTGCGTTTTTCTCAATTTTACTGCAGATGCATTCAAATTCTCCATTCACCACGAATTCTGCAGAATTGTTTGGAGTGGGGTCTGAAGTTTATTTTGCGTACGTATTTTCTTGCTAGTTCTAATAACAGCCAGGTGAAGTTTATATTATCAGATATTTTTTGAGATGCAGCTTACTTATCTTATCCAAGGTCACATTCTTATATGCAGACCCTTCATCCTCAGCCATTATTATCATTATTTCTTCAAAAGGAAGTGATGACAAGTTGTCAAGAACCATTGACATTAAATAGAGCTGGGAGCTAGGACAATTAGGAATGAGTGAGAGGAAACTTTGGCTGTTTTGGTAAGTACTGGTCTATTAGAAACCTAATGACTTGGCAGGGATTGGTAGAAGGAATTTATTATGGAAATATGGTAAAACTGGGTTCACGGATTTAAGTTTAAACTACCTGTCAGGTTGTATGTCTCAAAAAAAAAAATTGCAGTTTTATGTCCATGACAGCTCTCAGACTTGCTGTAAAGACACTTTGTGACTGTTTAGTAAATGTTCTATGAACCATCCGGCCTTAGCCATTTTAGGGATATAACCAACATACAACATGTTATTAACTTTTTTAAAGGTATCTTCCATTTTGCAGATATTTTCTGTCTGAGCTCACCACTGACTTTGTAAGTTGTGAATTTTTTCTCATCCTCCATTTCTTCATTGAATACAAACTTACCCCCAGGTGTGGGGGGCCGTTCTCGGGTTCCTCGTGGCTTTACCCAGCAGATCCACATAGAGGATGATTAGGACCACGGTCCTGAGTGCAGGTGTCTGAGATGGTCTGCACTTGGCTGTGCTGGGGGAGGAGGTCATTTGCTCCACCCCCTTGGCGTCTCTATAAAAACCCTGGGGCAGAGACAGTCGGGCCCGTTGGAAAAGGTTCCAGGCCCTCTCGAGGCTATCCTTTATTTTCTATCTGTTTATCTCCGCGATATTCTCCGCAATAAATCTTTCTATCTAATATTTCCTGCTGCTCACACTCAAGAAAACTCTGGGAAGCTGTGGGGGTGGTGGGTAAACGCCCCACACCCAGGGAGCTGTCCTTTGTCTGGATCTGTGAAGCAGCTGGACTCTGCAGTGTTATGCTTGCTGCTTTCAGGAGTGGACTGAATGCAGGAGTGTATTTCTGATTCAAAGAAGTCAAGGCATATTGTGGGATAGGTTTACCCCACCCAATAAAATGCAAGGAAAAAGGAAGTGAGTTCATTCAGAACATATGCCTTTTGATTCTATGGAGTCTGATAATTGTGCTAAAGGAAAATGATTTGACTACACGTGAAGAGTTAATGACTTAAAACAAGGAATCTCGAAAGAGCTGAGCAACTCCTGACTCAGCGTACTGATAAGAACACCTGCCTGACAGGAAAGCCAGGGCAGTAAGGGAACATCTGCTGACATCATTTGGCCTTGGAACTAAAAAGGACACATCTACTGATAACACTTTCCTCAGAAGTTGCTTCTTCTGCCCAAGTCCAGGTCCCCTGCACCCCTACACAGTCTCCACCCCCCAGAAGAGACTGGTACCTTCAATTGTTCTGATTAAAGAACAATTCTGCTTCTGTAAAGGTCGGTTTTCTCTTTCTTTTATTTCCACATTGTCTCCATCAATCCTGATCTAACAAATGTATTTTTATTTCACTACTAATAACAGTAGAAGGAGAAAAGCAAGTGGATGCTGCACCTAGTAGCACACACCCACCATCACAATACTCAGGAGGCAAGCTAGAGAATCGAGTTCTAGAACAGTATGGGCTACAAAGCAAGTTCAAGGTCAGCCTGAGCTGTGTAATGGCACCTCATCTCCAAAAAGGTGTGGGGGGAGGGCAGGGTATATGAAAACCACCTCATAAAACTTTGTAAAAGCTTACAAAGTTACTTACAGTGGTCTACCTGCAAGTAGTTTTTTATCCACTCGAGATGGCTATCTAATGTGAACTACTTTTTCTGCACTACGTGCTGGTCAGGGGACACTGGTAATCCTGAGATTCGTGAGAGAAAAAGCAACCCCACAATTCTGAGCCAAATGTGAAGCAAGCTTTAATTAAATACTGGCCAGGTAGATGAACTCTGGCCAGGTCCACCCCTGGGTTCCCAGGGAATGGCCACAAGTCACATTTTACAGGGGTTTAAAAAGGCAAAACCCGCCGGGCTGTGGTGGCACACCCCTTTAATCCCAGCACTCGGGATGCAGAGGCAGGTGTATATTTGTATATGTGAGTTCGAGGCCAGCCTGGTCTCCAAAGCGAGTTCCAGGAAAGGCACAAAGCTACACAGAGAAACCCTGTCTCGAAAACAAAACAAAACAAAACAAAACAAAACAAAAAAAAAAAAAGGCAAAACCTACAATTCACTGCATTTCCCATCAGGTCCAATCAGGGGCAAACATACATGCTGACTAAGTATCTCCCACCCACATGTGATCAAGCATGTATGGTGCAGATGGGTCAGACAAGCTTATTTAAGGGGAGTGAAAACGTGTGGCTTGTTAATTTTTGGGTACTACAGCTCCCAGCATTCCAGGAAGTTATTTTGTCATTGGGTAAGTGGAGCTTACAGGTTAATTTTGGCTCTTACAGCACACACTAGACGGCAGCTTAGAATTTCATCAGATTGTGCATTCACATTTTCAAAGGCTTCTCACAAGAATACTTATGCAAACAACAAAAGCAGAAAGGCTTGTAAGAATAGATTTAATTCTAGTCTTTAATGCAACCATGGAATTCATGTGTTCAGGAAAAGGTCAGCATACCTTAAACATTGAATAAATCATTTTCCCATGGATAAAGACCAACTGAGTTATTTATGGATGCTTAATAAGCATTTAATAACATATTTATAGTATTTTATGAGCACCAACACTTGAGCCTCCTATTTTTGAAATTATTAAATAGTTTATTCCTCGTAAGTGTTTCTGACTTGCATTTTCAGTATTTGGTCAGTCTTTCTCATACTTTAGCAGGTTTTAATAATACTATTAAGGGGCTACATCAGATTACAAGCTGTGTTTTCCAAGCACCATGGAAGCTGAGGGTCCATTGCCCGTGATGCCGTTAATGTGGGTCCTACAAAAGGTGAGGGGCAAATGCCTGTTAATGGGGGTCCCTGTGTTGACCCTACCATTATTTAGGTAATTGTGGTCAAGTGACTTCACCCCTGCTTAGTTTGTGCACCTGTAAATGTTACTAATAGCATTTCCTCTGCAGCATAATACGCTTTGCAAAGAGAAATATGCGCAAACCCCTCAAACAGTACCTGGCTTTGAGGGTGTTCAGTTGGTGGGGGCCTGTAGGAGATGGCTATTATTATTTATTCAAAAGGAAATGATGGCCCTGGTCATTTACTTGTCAATAGTCTCTGACAGTAGTGCATTAACAGGGTTAGAGCAGCCAGGCACACACAAGATTAGAAGTAATCATGTCTTTCTGTGATAAGGATGCACAGTTGAAGGCATGAGGTTGTTAGTCATTAAATGGATTCGTATGTGCTTTGCTTCTAATTCACCCAATTTCACAAGAAAATACAATAAGTTACAGAAGGAATTTCTGTTAAAACATAATAATCTCGCAACTATGTGGATCAGGAGAGATATCGGATGATAGGCCGCATGTCTTGCATTCAGCTGAGCAATAGCAATTTCATTTTCTTCTTAGGAACAGCATGGTGTACCTCATGAGAGCAGATAAGGTCTTATTTTCTTGAATTCTATCTGAACATTAGAACCGGGATTATTTCAGTTATTTCTGCTGAGACTGCAAGAAAGTCAAAATGAACAACTTTTGTAATGAGGCATCTGTGTGGAAAAAGTCCTAGTAATTTGTTCATTGCTTCAAGTCAAGGATTTCCATTTCAGTCAGGTGTTCATAATACTTGTCATTTTACAAGTATTATAAATTAGTGTTTTTTCCCCCCTGGAAATCTGTTTTGTAGGTCATCAAGAAGACAAAAGAATACAATATGTAATATCATCTTATTTACTCTCAAATCCCTGAATTGTTTTCTCATTGCTTGAAATTTGGCTATGACTAACCATGATGCTCTATCCGTTTTTTCTACCATCATATTGGCAACATATTCTCATTACTCACAATTGTCAGTCTGACTATATTGAAAACTTAAATTTTAGATTGCATTTATTTGCTAAGTCTTTTGTTTTTTCTTAGGCTTTCTATAAACAAATTTGTTCATCTCTCATTGCCTTATCACATTATTCAACTCCCTGTGAAACTAATTACATAATGAAACTTTCTAAATAGTTTCAAGTATTTAGAAATCTCTAATGTACATTATATAAAACTGACTTTTCTTAGTTTATGATGTCAAAAAGACAATGGGTTTCCCTGCACAAATTTTTCCTTTCATATGCAGGGATAGTTTATTAGAAAAGGGATTTGTTTCTCATATTTAGTGACAGAGATGTCATGTGGAAACAGGTAAGACAGAAGATAGTTTAGGATTACCAGGAAAACAGAGCTACTGTGGGTGCTTGGAAAGCCAAGGACAGAGAGAGAAATGCACCATTCCAAATGTCAAGGAAGGTCAGCGAGGTGTGCACAGGTAGGACAGTGTGTTTCCATCTCTCCTTGGCCACCCTTCTCCACTCCTGACTCCCCAGAAGCCAGATAGAACTGCTAAAGGACGCGCTCCAGGCAGAATACTTGACTTGATTTCCCCGGATCCTTATTGCGGCTTTCTCATCACTTTACATGAACCCTTAAGAACCAGCAGATACACTTGAGTTGTTGATCATTTCCAATCACCTGTCAGGTTTAGCTCCTGCTATGTTCGAGTCTCCGAATTCTGCTCATACTCTGGGCAGAATACTCACCAGGCTGTCCAAAGCAGTCTTCCCAACGGTGATGCCATGCCTGCCTTCTCTCCTTGTTCTATGCTTGTTTGCACAGGAGACATCTCCACGTGAATCCTGAAAACTGTTAGTGAGAGCACTTAGACCTGCTTGACTCAAATCTCACTGTTCAAGCCCAGCTTTCACTGAAGAACCCAGCATCTGGTGATAAATATAGAGAATAGGTTGGGTGTGGTGGCCCACACCTTTAATCTCAGTACTTGCAAGGTAGAGGCAGGAGGAACTCTGTGAGTTCAAGGCCAGGCAGGGCTACAAAGCGAGACCTGTCTCAAACAAACAAACAAACAAACAAAAAATAAAAATCAGCAAAAAGCAAAGAACAAACATTGCCCTGTTATCCGGGCACAACTATACGTGAGGGAAGGCGTGAACTACCTGTTTATAAGCAGAGAAAGCATCCTCACTCCACTCGTGAATACACTCTCCTCCAGTCTCGTCAAGCAGGGGTAAGGGAGGCATAACAGGTGTCACACATTTCCTGCATGTGCAGACTACGTCAGCATCCTGGCATACAGCTCCTAAATTGGTTGGAATCTCCAATGATGCATGTGTTCATATGCTAAATGGGCATCCTGGTGGCTGAGGCCCTATCCATCTTCAAGATAAGAGCTGGCCATTGAAAGATCTTGGCATCAGAAGGTTAGGACTGTCATTCCCATCCCTGGGCTGCTGGAGGTGGGGAGGAGGGCTGAGAGACTAAATTCAGTAATGAAACCTACACAGAACTAGAAGAATATGGAGAGCTGAGCACAAGGCGCTGAGACAAGGCAGTCCAGACAAGGCCCGGAAGCCCCGTTTCATTTGCCGTGCCCTATACCTTTCTTCCATGTGTCCTTGAAATATTCTGCTAATCATAGTGAAGTGGCCCTCAGAGTTGAGTAAACCTGTAGCAAATTCTTCAAACCTGTGGAAGGAGTCCTGGGATGCCCAATCCATAGCCAGTTGGCCAGAAATACAGGCCACAGCTAAGGGTTTGCAATTGACACCTGGTGTGCAAGACAGTCTTGGAAGCCATCCCTCACCATCTGTGATCCGATGAGACATCCAGTAAGACAAGGTCGGAACTGAATTTTAGAGGACCCCTGCTAGTCCTGACAAAGAATTGGTTGAAATGTGGGGGAGACCCTACACATTTGTTCAAAGAAGCATCATGCTAAGTGGCAAGATAATAATAATGATAAAATAATAATAATAAATGATGATAATAATAATAACAATAACAAAACATCCTTCATCTTGTATCTCAGAACAACTAAAGTTATATCTTATTTTCAATGTACTTAGTGCCTAGGTCATACACAGGTCATTATGCTCTGCATTTATGAATGAAATTCTAGTGGAACAAAGCCATGTCCATTCACTAACAAGCACATAGCCTTTGAATCAAATGGCAAATAAAATCATTAACCATTTAGCCTATGAGAGGAAAAGTTTATAACGATTTTTAAAAATTGGTCTTTTCATCAATGACCTTACCCAGCACTGGACCCTGCACGCTATAACACTGACCTACCTGGCAGGGTGTACCTACATAGTGGCATGGTGGCTGTGGCATGACCACATGACAGCTTCTGATTGGATGAGAGTCCCACTCCACAGACTCCACAGGAGAGATGTTGTGCCCGGTACTGTAAATCTGGTCAAAAAAATTGATAACTTGGGAGATTCTAGGTACTAGAGTCCATCATGTCAGACTATATTCTAAATATTTATGTCTATGCCCACATGTTTGTGTTGCTCTCACTTTGCTTAGAGAAACACACCCTCCCACCACCACCACAGTGGGAAGTGATTCATGCAAAAAATCCTATCTGATCAAAATGCCACATATAAGTGTGGGTGCTCAGCTACGGGTAAGTCCTCTATATCACGCTCGCTACATCTAAGACTCGGGGAGCATCTTGGAAGAATGAGTAGAAAGACTGCAATAGCTGAGGGATGAGGAGGAGAGTTTGTGAAATGCAGAGTTCTGGGCTAACGTGTCCAGCAATGCAGACCACCTGGGGTGCCTTCATAAAGCCTGAAGGGTTAAGTCAAACCAACTTCTGGCATGAAATGGGGAGAGGCCCCCGAGGCCCCACCTTTGTGGAGAAGCTATTGACAGTCGATGGCTGCTGAGGAAGGGAGACTTCTGCTCCTTTGGGAACATGGCTGCTGACATGGTGGCCGGTCCCTCATCCATTAGCATGTAGGCAGCACTGATTGTATGTGTGGGCTATTAATTACTACAACAACAACAACAAAAACCATGACCAGATGTTTCAAGGATGACAGTGTTTGGGACATTAGAGGAATTGGAGGGAGGTGGTAGTGAATGGATATGATTAAAATATACATGTATAAAAATTTCAAGTTCGAGGCCAGCCTGGTCTCCCAAGCGAGTTCCAGGAAAGGCGCAAAGCTACACAGAGAAACCCTGTCTCAAAAAACCAAAAAAAAAAAAAAAATTCAAAGAATAAATAAAAATATTATTTTAAAATGTCCTTTGTACCCAAACAATGAGAAAGTTGTTAATGGATCAAGTGTTATAATCTTTTTTTTTTTTTTTTTTTTTGGTTTTTCGAGACAGGGTTTCTCTGTGTAGCTTGCGCCTTTCCTGGAGCTCACTTGGTAGCCCAGGCTGGCCTCGAACTCACAGAGATCCGCCTGCCTCTGCCTCCC
>CABHPQ010165976.1:7711-41239 GCA_902168405.1 Peromyscus aztecus
GGGGGGGGGGGGGGCCCAGGGCTTCAGTGCAAAAGGACATTCTTGTCACTGCAGGACACAGAGAGTTAGCAGGCTGCCACCGTGTTGGGGCACTGACCTGGTGCTCATTGACAGCCTGGGCTGCCTCCTGAGATGCAGGACTGCCCTCTGGGACCCAGCTCGTCGTCGTCAAAGACAAGTCTAGCATTTTCTCAAATTCTCCAATAAGCCTCCAAGGTCCAGCAAAGGAAACTGCTTGGTGAGATTAATGTGAAACTAAAAACAAACAAACAAACAAACAAACAAACAAAAAAACCAAAACCATAAAAAAGGCAACTTACCTGTCCCGGACACCACTGTCCAGGTTACACTGAGTCCCCAACCAATGCAGGGACAGGCTTACCCCTAGGGCATACAAGGAGGAGAGGAGGCAGGTCTCACTTAGCCAATGTTCTCAGCAGCTTAGGAGTTAGGCAAGGGGCTAAGTGCAGAGACCCTCGTTATCCACGGGACATTGGTTCTAGGGCCCACCAAGGATACCAAAGTCAGGAAGCTTCAGCCCCCTGTACAAAACAGTGTCCTGTTTGCCTGTAGCCTACACAGGTCTTCCTACATACTGTACACCCTCTCTAGATTGTTTCTCACCTCTAAGATCATGTGGATGAGAGGTGCGGGGACCGTGAAATCTGCACGTGCTCAATATTAAGTGTAGCTTCTCCTAGTATCTCCTATGTTGAGTTGGTTGAATCTGCAGCTGAGGTACCCACAGACCATGAAGGGGTGATGGAGCCACATCTCCCTAGCACAGGTAAGTATAAGGCTAACCAGATAACAGCACAAAGCTGAGGAAGGAGCCATAAATTCCCACCAAACTAGCCAGGGAAGATTCCAGCAACAAGCAGCCATCTGATCTGTGTGTTAAGCACAGACGAGGGCAGCCAGCTCAGTCAGAAGCAAATAGTGTGAGGGCCCAGGGGCTGAGAATATGGACAGCAGGGTCGCTCTCACAGATGACAATGGGAAACTAATGAGGGGAGTGTGAACAGAGCAGGCTGGGATCAGAGCACAGTGTGGGTGGCCTCGGTACCCAGCAGGTCTAGGGGTGTAGGGAGGCTTCTCTGTGCACACTGGAGGAGGGCAGATGAGAAGGGATGAGAGCAGGAGGCAGGAGCCATGGATCTCGGGGGCAAAGACATGAGGTGAGAGACCTGGCTAGTTAGAAGATCCGGATCCTGAGTAAGTTTTTAAAACTTCTTAATGTTTCTGTTTGCAAAGGACATATGACCAGAAGTTTCTTTTACTGGCTCTGAGTATTAAATACGATGCTATATAGAAAACTGTTGACTGCCAAAAAAAGGGCAGCCTCTGTGTAGTCCCCACAGCCACACACCCTTGTGCCAAGGTCAAGGGCAGACTGTTATGGGGAGTGGGGAGATTATAAGATGCTGGATCTGGGGAAATGGCTCTGTGGGTAAGAATGCTTGCTGTACAAACATGAGGACCTGAGTTCGGATCCCCAGAGCCCACATAAAAACCTGAGGGAACCATCTACATGCTTTTTTAACCCTACAGCATCATAGAGGCAGAGACTAGAGGGTCCCTGGGTTTGGCTGGCTGCTAGCCTAGCTCCAGGTTCAGTGAGAAATCCTGTCTCCAGGGAGTCAGCAGGATGCCCAACATCCAGGTGTTCATACTTGCATACACACACACACACACACACACACGTACCCCCACATACATAATAAACAAAGAAACATTTAAGATCAAGGCAATGTTCTATATTTTTATTGAGATGGTCTCAACTCATCAAGTTGTACACTGAAAACCAGGCAAATTTTTCTAAATGCAGATTAGAATCCATTTTTTTTTTTTTTAATTTTTAGAAAGGTGAAGGAAACTAATGGTTGTGGTCTAGGAAAGTGTACCATTCGAGGTTCCTAGTCTCCAAGCACATCTACAAAGGGGGAGCTGTCTACCTAGAAAACCAGGGTCAGTGCACTGTCACACACATGTATGACTCCATCAGAGCACTGGGCTTGCCTTGAGGGGCCTGGAGATTTGGGAGTGCGGATTACCGCCACTAGGCATGAATGACATCTTGATGTGGATCATGGAAACAAGTGCTTTGACTTCCTTCAACTAATATTTCCAAAATCATTTTCTAAACTTTTCATCTGTTCATGATATTCCCTTCACCCTCACAATAATCACTCACAACCATCCCCCGCCCCCAGGCTGAAGGCAAAGAGAAGGGGCGGGTACCTTGAGAAGTGCTTGAATTCTGTTACCAAAACCCGCTGTTACGGTTCCTTGTGCCAGCTGGTGGCCTGTAAAGACTGAGTCTTGGGGACTTTGGGTTGACTCAGTATATGTGCACACACAGAGCCATGAGCCAGACAAGCGCCATCAGTGATGGGGTACACATGCAATGGGGAATAAGTAGCCACCCCAGTTAGTGTAAGCAAACTCTTCGTGTGTATAGATATGTGCATGCATAAAACAGATTTCAAAGAACTGGCTTAGCTGTGGCTGACAGGGTGGGCTGGCCTCAGTCCAGCGTGGAAGCTCAGAAGCTGGCACTGTGGTCTAGAGACAGAATTCCTTCTCAGGGAAGCCACAGTTCAAGAACTTTCAGATGAGATGAAGCTACCCACATTAGCAAGGGCAATCTTAACTTAGTCAACTGCTATACATGTTAACATTTGCAAACACCTAGGCTCCTATTTGACTGAAAACCTAGTTGACACCTAAAACTACCCACTGAAATATGCAAAGGGCATTGGAAATGCTTCCCCGGGATTTCAGGGGAATGCTGAGGTGGTTTAAGGAAGCAGGACTGTTTAACAGAATAAAATCCCCAGTCCCTTCCTCCCTTCAACAGATGGTCCTACCCTGAGGGATACTTTTTTTTTTTCAAGTATGAAAACAAAGACACAGATTACAATCTCTCAAAAATAAAAAATAAAATTCATTTATTGAAGTGGAAATTTAACACAAGATCCATGTGCTCAGCCCAACTGAGACCTAGATGCTCTGGCACGCCCCCCATGTGTACACTTACCCTACTGAAATCACCCACAAGTAGGCACACAACACACAGTGCTGGCTGGCCATTAAGACTCTCTGTATGGCAATTCTCTTGTTCCTTGATTCGCACATCCACTGGCAGTTTACAATACAGACACAGGATTTTATTATTCATTAAAAAAAAAAGAAAGAAAGAAAACAGCTTCTTCAACATCACCTTGATTTAAACCAAAGAAAAGGCAAACACCAGGCACCTTCCAGCCTCATTTTCCACTTTCTTTTTTTCTGATAACTGCCTATGAGCACGGGTTAATGTCTCTGACCAGGGAATGACTCGGGCTACATGGAGAAGGAAAAACCGACCAGGCGGAAGCCGGCGCGACCAGCGGGACTTAAGTGCCTTCAAGTATTGACCACAGTTTCAAAGCCGAGCCAGACGGCTTGCTCTCCCTTAATGGTCTCTGATTTGTAATGTGCTTTAGAAAATGAAATTCTAAAGTCGACTTGGCGCCACCCTCCTGACGGCCATGTCCCACCACTCTGTCTGGTTCCCGTATCAGGTCTCAGCAAGTCTCAGTGTCCCAATGGGAGTGGTGGCTGGGGCTGGCCAGCAGAGAAAGCAAACCCACATCCAGAGTCCCCGACATACATAGAGGACAGAGAATGCTGTAAACATGACCAGAGCTCGGAACCTTCCTGGAAGGATCAGGTGAAACAGTAGTGTCCCAAGGCATGACACCGAAGACAGGGAGAAATCTGAGGATGAAAAAGTCCGAAGACAGGCTCTGGGATCTGCCTTCAGACCACTGATCACACCTAACCCATGTCTTCCAAGGGTGAACAGCAGACAGTGAGCACCTGCCCAGAGGTGTGGCTAGAGAGGTCAGGTGGGCGGGGCTGAGCTAACCCATACCCCTCCTGACCCAGACCGCAGCACCTTGCAAACGATGCCACTAATAAGGGCAGGGTGAGCTGCACAGGTTGGATCACACTCTCCCCGGCAAGTGCTCACATTCAAGTCTGGGATAACGAGTCTCTGAACTGCGGGTACAGGCAAGCAGCAGGCTGGCAAGGAGCAGGCATCTGGATGAAGGCGTACTCTTTACAAAGCCTTGTCTGTTGGTCTGATCAAGCTTCCATATATCTGAGTGTTTTCTCACCAGAGGCCATCTGGCTCCCAACTGAGAGCAGGAGAGACCAGGAGGGCCCTGACTCAAGGCTCCTGTTGCCCCTTAGGCTGTGTGCAGCAGAGGACCCGCTTCCTCTTCTACCCGGAACTATATGCTTAGCAGCTGCCTGGAGTCCATCCAGAAAGGCCCTGATCTTCTTGAAAGAGTCAAGCTACCAGACTGCCAGTGCCTCAGGATCACAGCAAGAGGTCACACCAAGGAAGCTGCCACTGGCCTAATGCTAAAGAAGCACTCCACACAGTCTCAGGCCAGGGGCCCTGAAGAGACAACTGGCCTTGTACGTTGGGTCTTGACTTCCAAAGCCACCTGGATAGGGGTGCCTCTAACAATTCTGAATACACTGTCCCTCCAACCAGGAAGCCATGCTCAAGTGGCCTCAAGGAGAGAATCTGGCCCACAGTTGGGTTACTGGAACCCAAGCCCAGAAATAGCAGGTCAGTGTCTGAACCTACTTTGGTCATTTTTCAGCCTAAGACTTCAGAAAACAAGGTGTCTGTGAGGCCCGGCTGGCACCTGGCCACATAAGCAAGCACCTGTGGAGATGCTACTGAGCGGAAAGGGTAAAAAGCGCTGCTCTCCTGGGGGCTAAGGGCCAGCACGACAGCCATGCCTCCTCCTAGCTTCGCTGCTTTGACCAGCTGCTGCTGTAAGCCAGAGGCCACCCTTCCCATCCCTTGCCCTGGAAGTCACTCGGCAGGCTCTGGACAGAACAGCAGGAGAAAGCTTAGCTGCAAGGTTGGGCCACGGCGCTTCTAGCTTCTGTGAAACACAAAAGCAAGACCCTGTTAAATGCTTACTCCTTTCTCTAAACTGAGGTTCAAGGCAAATCCTATCTCTGGGTAAGAGCCTGGTAACCAGGGTGGAGGAGACATAAAGCACTCTGTCATGTATGTATGTGCACAGTCACACACACAACTCAAAGATGGGGAGCTAATGACTGCCCCTTGAAAACCCTTCTTATATCAACAGGGAAGCAGTGGCAAGCCACGGACTTCCTTAGCTGCCTCAAAGGTCCACCCCGAGGTGACTGACCTAGGAGCCATGTAACTCTACGGGAGGTATGATGGGGGAGGATACAGGTCACAGTTAGTGTTTAGTGGTTCCTCGGAAGCCCAGGATACACAGGCAGCATGGGGCAAGGCGGGGCTTCTGCTCTCTCCCCAGGAACTGTAAACAATGACCCTTGTGCGTAGTGTCTACTAAGAGAAAGTCAGAACCCACACCCCTGTCCTCAGCCAGCATACCACAAGTACTTCCGAATGCCCATATGGATTCAGTCTCATCAATGGAAGTCTGCGCATGCATAGTGCATGCCCACATGGTCTGCTTAAGGTCTCTGAGCCAGCTGGCTGTGGCAGCTCATGCTAGGAATCTCAATACTTGAGGCAGAGGCAGGAGGACCAAGAGTTCAAGGTCATCCTTGACATAGCAAGTTCAAAGCCAACTTTGGTGACATGAGACCCCGTCTCAAAAAACAAAAACAAAACAAACAAACAAAAAGAATGGCCCCTAGGCCACTTAGCCAAGAGGGTGGAGGACATATACCGTGGTCCCCTGGGGGAGGTTTCTTGGTGGCAGGAGAAGCCAAGTGCAAGCTGCTGAAGGAGAAGTAACCCACCATGATGCCAGGTCTGAACTCAGATCCCAAAACCTAAGCTTAAATAAATTATAAATACCTCCAATCTGAGCAGCATCTCATTATCTTTAAGAGCTAAAGGAATCAAGAGGGCAGTATTGTGACCTACACAGGAAATGAGAGAGGAGGCGGTGTGGCCTGCGGGTTCGGAGGGCCAGAGCCTCTCGGGACTCAGCTGGGGTGTAAGAAAGAGTGAGGTACAGCATTTGGGAGCCTGATGAGAGAGAGGCCTGGCTCTGTAAAACGTAAGAGTCCCCCCCTTATTTCCTCTAGACCTGGCCCTGGAAAGGAGGACACATCAGGAGCAGGACTCTACTTTTTAAATAAAGTGAGCTGTGCTATGGGAATAATTTAGGTGTGGCGGGGCAGATGAGGGGGGCCAGTGCTGGGGGAGGAGGCATGGTGAAGGAAAGCAGTGACTGTACCGTCACAAGTGGAGTGACTGCACCCCACCTTCCCCACAAACTCAGTCTCACCTAGCTCAGGGTACCCAAGGGTCCAGTGCCAGGTAGAGGAGCGCACAGGCAGCAATCCTGCCTTTCTGCAGAGGCTGAGCCATACCTGAGGCTGTGGGGACACTACGGGAGACACATAAGGGTGGGGCTGGGCAGGTGCAGGGAACACACCCAGATCCTTATATGAAGGCACTGGTGAAATTGGTAGAGATGTCGACTTGGCTTGGCTGGATCAGCTCAAACAGAGACTCGTAGGTCCCCACCAGGAAGCCCACAAAGCCCAGGATGCTGATGAGGGCATCCTTGATGATGGTCAGGGGGCTCAAGCCCTCCCCATAGTAGGTGGTCACCTCCAGCAGGGGCGGGATGATGAGGGCCAGGGCGCTGCTGCTCAAGGAGCCCACGAGGGAGATGACCAGGTCCAGGCGCGGGATGAGGATGGCCAGAACACCTGCAGAGAGAGGGGACATCTCTGGTCAAGAATGCCTGGGACTGTGCTCACTAGTCAGAAAATTCAGCCTGGGTCCACATTTGGAATAGAGAGCTCGAAGGAAATCAAGACGCTATCTAGTCCAATCTCTGGGCAATATGTGACCAGAGATGCAGAATTACTCCAGTCTCCTGGCTTGTGACAGCGCCACCACAAGTTACTATGTCATGATTGCTGTATGTATTCTAGGCTGCCACTGAACTGGAGCTCTTCCTGCCTCGGCCTCCCAAACGCTGAGATTACAGCTGTGTAACACTTCCTGGCTGGTCTTCCATTGAGTCTCTCCCCAAAGGGAAGGGCGGGGGTGGAGAAGAGTGCTGTGCCTTCCCGAGAGACCACTCACTTCCCTACACTGACGGAACCACAAATATATCAGTCGTCAAGTGCCAAAGAGAAAGGAATATACATTCTCAACACTTCCTTTTCCAGAAGACATCATAAGAAGACCCATGATAATTTCATCAAGTGCTTTCATGTGTGGAGGGAGGGCATGGTTCTGCCTGAAGACTGTCTTCTAGGAAAAGCCCACCATACCAACGAGCCACGTCAGTCTTGAGACGGTATGTAGTGTAGATTTTGAACTTGTCTTGTAAGCAAAAACTGGGCTGAAGAGACAGCTGGTGACATGCTGTGAGCCTTGCAGTGGAAGCGGATGAGAGCCGGAGGGGAACACAGTGGACTGCTCTCACCACGGGGCACTTTGGGAGCCACTGCACCGGAACCCTGGACTGTGGGGTCTGAGTCTCCTTCGGCCCGTATCAGCCTCATAGTAACTGCTCTGTGAGGTGCAGGGTGGAAACATAGGCAAAGCAGCGGTCGGGGAGCTGAGCCCAGCGAGGGCAGCAGGAATGAGGCTAGGGGTGCAGGCTCTGGACTTGGAGTGCCCAGCCTCTCAGCTCCAGCACTAGACAGTTCCTTCTTATGCTTCCCAATTACCAAACAGTGACCAAAGCGGGGATCGCTCACATCAAAAACTTAAGAATGCTTAAGTGCCAAATGAATAAATGAATGAATGACTTTGGAATAAACCTAACCAGGTGAGAGCCAAGAGAGAGATCTCTACAATGAAACTTGTAACGAAGAGCCTGACGGTGGTGGCAGAGACAGGTGAATCTCTGTGAGTTCAAGGCAACCTGGTCTACCAGAGACAGGTCTACTTGTCTACCTTGTTCCAGGACAGCTACGACTACACGGAGAAACCCTATTTCCAAAAACAAAAATTATGATGCTACCGAGGCTGGGAAGGCGACTCAGTAGTTAAGAGTACTTACTGTTCTTGCAAAGGACCCAAGTTCAGCTCCCAGCACCCATATAAGGCAACTCACAACTGCCTATAACTCCAGATCTAGGTCTAGGAAACCCAAAGTCCCCTTCTGACCCCTATGGGCACTGCACACACACACAGACACACACACACACACACACACACACACACACACACACACACACACAAATTAAAAGAGATCTTTTTTTAAAAGGAGGCTGGGGACTGGAGAGGGCTCAGTGGTTAAGAGCATTGGCCACTATTCCACAGGACCTGGGTTTGATTTCCAGCACCCACATGGTGTTTATAACTCCAGTTCTAGGAGATCTGATTGATGCCCAGGCACCAGGCACATGTGTGGTAAAACATCCATACATATAAAATTAAATAAAATAAGAGGCTGAGTCGAAATCTCCCCATTTTTCTTGGATATGTAAGTTGATGAAGAGGAGGAAAAGTAAAGAAAACATTAGAGACAGCAATAAAAACAGGCTGCTAATAAAATGTGCAGGTATAATTGAAAACAGTCAAATAAAGGTGGAAAGTGATTCATCAATCAACTTTGCCACAAGAATTGAATAAACAGAGAAGAAAGAATGAAAGGAACCCACACAAGTACATCTGAGTTGGTGCTACCCTGAGAGGCCTCTTCTGCCTCCCACAATGACTTCAAAGTCTCCACGGAAGCCAGGAAAAGCTATGCAGCTGGCGAAGATGAAGGGGCTGCCTCCTTTTATAGGACAATGAACCAGAACAGCTCACAGGAGATGAGAGAGCAGAATATGCTCTCAGAGATCAAACCCAGGCCGGCCCTGTGAGTGTCCTTCAGTACAAAGAAGGAGAGTCAGGCACAGACTGAGCCAGGGAAACAAAGCATTAAGAGAATCTAAGGACAGGATGATGTCTGGAGCCAGGGATTGCCACTTCCTGCAGGATAGGGTAGGAATAAGCCTGTGGGGAAGCAGGTCCTATGCTTCAGGACATTTTACAGAGACTTTTTCTGGAGGATCCACAATGGGAAGGCAAGTTATTTGAATGTTCCATATCCTGTCTTGCAAAAACCCTTTAGACTCAGGAAGCAGGCCCTCAGAGCTGACGAGACAAGCCACTACACACACAGATGCAGTCTCCTCAACGCTTAAGCTAATCAGTCCTTGGAGGACACACAGCCGAGCGTGCACCGTGAGCAGCTGAAGGTGAGAGCAGCCCGTGTGGTTGGTTGCTCCAGACCCTCCCTATCTTATCTGTCTCATGGGCTGTTTCCACCAGGGGAGGGGCTGCAGTCTGCCAAAGAGCAGAAGGAGAAGTCACAGATCTCAGTGCTACGAGCTCTCCAAAGGGCTGGGGAACCCATGATGGCCAGACCCAGCCTGCATGAAATCCTTAGTAGAGCTGCCCAAGGTTACGTGAGAGGCTCAAGGTCACCTCCTTAGTTCTAGAGAATTCTTTCTACATAGATGCCAAGAAAACTGGCCTTCTTCTACCCACCTTCCTTGCAGGAAAACAATGGTGAGCCAGTAAGATCAGAGTTCTAGGTCATTTAATACCAGAAGTTGTCCTCTGACCTCTACATGGATCCTGCCATCATGTTTGCATATAATAATAAATAAAACAAAAAACATTCAACTCCAGTTCAGTGGTTTACAGATACATGTATATATATACATATGTATACACATATATTTATATACATATGGATGTGCCTGAGGGAGGAGAAAAAAATCATAACAGACCCATCTTTATTTCAAAGGTGGAGGCTTGGATTTAATAATTTAAGGACATTACCAGGGAAGTCTTAATATAAAATAAGCAATGAGATGCTTGCCCAAAAACAATAAAACTAACATAAAAGCCTAATTTGGAAAACTGTGAATCTCCTGAAAATCCAAATCAGAAATTAGGGACCAGTTGGTTAGGGATTCCCCAGTTTAACTCACAGAAACAATGAGGAAAAGTTAATTTTTAAAAATTGACCTTGCTTTCAACAAACAGAACATAAGGTAATATTCTGATTTTAGTATTTAACTTGTACCTCATGGTTCAGGATAGGGGGAAGGGGAATTAAAAAAAAAAGAGGTAAACAGCTAGATTAATCAACAGATGTTTAAAGATGAACATAATATATATATAGGATCATCTCCCCAGCTCAAGATGGACAGCTATTTAAAACAACAATAATGAGTCTTCATTACAGACAAGATAAAGTGGCTAGCTATTGATTGATTGATTGAGAAAGGCAAGGTCTTGTGTATCCCAGGCTAACCTTGAACTCTTGACCCTCCTGCCTAGACATCCTAGTGCAGGGATTTTGGTGTGTACTACCATATCCATTTATGTGGTGCTGGGGATGAACCCAGGGCTTCATGCATGCCAGGCAAGCCCTCCACCACCTGACCTACTACCCCAGGCCTCCGCAGCACCTTTTAGATATTTACCTATTTTAGATAGAATAGTAACAGTGCCTTCTATTAAAGTTTCTTTCCAGTCCTCACTATGGATGTGGATGAAGTGGATACCCATTTATCCAACCATCAATTCATATCCATCCATCTACCTAGCCATCCATCTTTTTATCCAGTTATCTATCCATCCACCCATCTATCCAGCTATCCAGCCAGCCAGCCATCTATTCATTTATCCATCATCTATCTACCTAGGCCATCTGTCTGTCTGCCTGTCTGTCTGTCTATCTATCATCTATTGAAACAGTGTTTAATATATCCCAGGCTGACCTCAAACTCTCGATTGTTGTGCGCTCTCTCTCTCTCTCTCTCTCTCTCTCTCTCTCTCTCTCTCTCTCTCTCATCTATTGAAACAGGGTCTCATATATTCCAGGATGACCTCAAACTCTCGATTGTTGCTCTCTCTCTCTCTCTCTCTCTCTTTCTCTCTCTCTCTCTCTCCTATTGAAACAGGGTCTCATATATACCAGGATGACCTCAAACTCCTGATTCTCTATCTATCTATCTATCTATCTATCTATCTATCTATCTATCATCTATTGAAACAAGGTCTCATATATCCCAGGATGACCTCAAACCCCTGATCCTCCTGCCTCTACCTCCCCAGTGATGGGCTTGTAGGTGTGCACCCCACCCAGTTGATTTGGTGCTGAGGATGGAACCCCAGGGCTTCAAGTATTCTCAGTAAGCATGCTACAAACTGAGCTCCATCCCCAGCCCTCTGAAGTGGCTTTTAAATTGTTACTCATTTCAGTTGGGACAGTGACAGTGTGTCTTTGTTCTCGATTGTACTTTAGACCTCAGTCTGTAAACTACTGTCCTCACTTCTGAGTTCTTTGGGGTCTCTGAGAACCAATTCTTCATGCCCTGGTTTATGCCTTGACTTCAGCAGTATGGCTGTGTGCCAGGCTCTCAGTGGGAACAATTCAGATGTCCTTCAGGCTTTAAGTCAGTGATTTTCAACCCTCCTAATGCAGTTCCTCATGTTGTGGTGACCCCAACCATAAAATTATTTTGCTGCTACTTCCTAACTGTATGAATCATAATGTAAGCATCTGATATGCAGGATATCTGATATGTGACCCCTGTGGGGGTCATGACCCACAGGTTGAGAACCACTGCTTTAAATAAATGCAGAAATAATCTCTTCTACTCACATGTTATGCAGACCAATGCAGTGCGCACACCAAAGTCCACCACTGTCTGGTAATGCTCAGGTACTCGGGACGTGACGACTGGGATGATGATCTCAGCAGCGACATAGAACTGAAGAGCATACGTGAAGAAGATGCCTATGGAGTACAGCAGCTTCACGGATTGGTACAACCTGCAGAGAGTGGGTGCTCTCAGGAGCCTGATGGTGCACTCTGACAGCCCTGGACAGAGGCCAAAGCCGCCCCTGCACCCTGGAGACAACGGGAAAGGTCACCAACCCACATGGCTTCAGACTCACAAGTTTTAGGCCTGGCGTGCTCTCTCTCTCTCTCTCTCTCTCTCTCTCTCTCTCTCTCTCTCTCACACTCTCACACTCACACACACACACACACACACACACACACACACACACACACACACACACAGACACACACTAAATGCAAATTGATTTTTAAAAACCAAATCCCCCATAGCTTTTATATAAGGAAAGCCTACAAAAATAAAACGTTAATTCACAGAAAACTGGCTAAGTCAGTCACAATGCCGCCACATAGCTCTTCAAAACAAGGAGGCAAGCCAGGTACATCATAACCCTAGCACTCTGGAGAAGGAAGTAGGAGGGTCAAGAGTTCAAGGTCAGCCTCTGCTATACAGTGAGTTTCAGACAAGCCTGAGCTACATGAGAACTTTCCAAAAAAAAAAAGAGAGAGAGAGAGAACAAAGAAAAGGAAAAAAAGAAAGAACTCCTCCCCCCTCCCCCACACACAACACACACTTACACACCTCTTAATGATACACTGTGAGCGCAGAGACTGTGTCCCCATGGTGTGGTAAAACGTTCTCTGTATACCTGCATATCTGAAATCTTTGCCCTGTGAACAGGAGCAAATACCTTTCAAAAATAACTATTAGACTCCAACAAGACTACTTCTGCCCTTCCCACGCAATTCAGGGCGTCTTAGAATCAGCTAGTGGCCAGGGGGTCCCCTGGGCCTTTTATCACAGATCTCTGGCACTCCACATGGAGGCCACTGACATGCCATGAGGTACTCCAACTTACCACCCCAGAGCACAGTGCTTTCTAATCTGACTTAGTACATACCGGAAGGGCCACCCTGTCTTTAACAGAACTCCACCTTCATCAAGACCTGTGCATATGGCATCGAGAGCCACTGGCCACTCTTGGGATTGAGTTAAATGTCTTATGCGTGTGATGAGAACAGGTCATCTCTATAATTGAACTAAACACCAAGGTGAGGTTCTTAAGCTGTGAGAGCACCCTGGAAAAGACTGGTATGGGTAAAAAGTCTCGCTTGCTAAGTATGGGCAATAAAAACTCTTTGAGGGGTAAAAAATAACTCAGCTGGTGGTGCTCTGAGCTAAGATCCTGAGCCCTCCAGAGAGCTGCTAAAGCTGGAGTCAGGAGCGCCCCCTGCAGGGACATCCAGGTGAAGGCACCTGTACGGAAGCACAGGGTGAGTTGAGTGAGTGCACCTGAGTTGGGCACGAAACGGAAGACTGCTGCTCACTGGGGTCGGATGGCATGGGCTGCTAGCTGTGTCAGGAGTTCCCGACCTAGTCACCCTTTGGGAACAGGGACACAGCCCCACCCAGCATTCAGTAATTTAAAGCAGCCCGGAGGGAAAGACCGAAATCACTCTGAACAGCAGCCCACTTGGTTGGAAGTGCGGTGAGCCTGACCCTCAGATGTCGGTTGATGAGGGATCCTGTGCTGCACACTGACCCTCCTAAGTCAGCATTTTTCTCTGTCTGTCCTCACCCAGAGTCTCACCATTCAGAGTGCCATGAAACAGGCTGCATGGAAAGGCTGCTCTAGGTCCCTGGGTGTTTCTCATGTGAGCAAAACAACTGCTCTCTACAATGAGGTCCTCAACTTCCAAACAGAGGCCGCTTCGCACATGCTCTGGGACGTCCAGCCACTTCTGCCGGTCTCAGTTTTTCCCTATAGCATGTCCACCGAGGAAAGACACTTGAGGAAGGACTCCCAAGAGCCAGCAGTCCACAGGGAGATGTTCCCACCTGCACGGCACATCTGTGACTGCCCAGGCAGGCCTGCCCTCCTCCACAGGTGTCTGGAATGACTTTAGGCACAAAGCGGATACTCAGTCCTTCTAGGCTCAATATTTCCCAGGAGAAATGCCTTAACAGACGGGAGATTCACACATGAATTCAGTACAAGCTGCTGCAGGAATCACAAGCTCAGGGTAGCCAAGCGACAAGGAAAAGCGACATTCTGACCTATCACCTTCTGGAAGTTTCCAATACCCCCATCTCCACCACGTACCAGCAGTTGGGCAGGTTGAGTGTGATGCTGCCCTTAATACTATCTTCAAATTGCAGGTACCCCAGGGTCCCCAGGCTGATATAGAGGGCAGTGATGATGGTCATCCCCAAATACAGGATGAATGGAAACTTCTGGGAGTCCTTCATTTTGTTCTCAAGGGGCAGAACCTATAAAAAAGTGATAAGGGGTACAGAAAGCATGTGAGAAAGAAAAGTGGACACACCACGGAAATGGCATTATCAGTGGCCTGGGGAGACTTGCTGCGCACGCATGAGAACCTGAGTTCAGATGCCCAGAACTCACAAAAAAGCCAGGTGTGGTGGCATGAATCTGTAACCCCGGCACCAGGCAGAGGTGGGGTGGGGTGGGAGGACAGGCTGATCAATGGAGCTCGATGACCAGACAACAGTCTAGCCAAAGCAGGAAACTCTAGGTTCAGTGAGAGACATCATGTCCAAAAACGGACGGTGCCAGGGGGAGACACGTGATGTTGACTTCTGGCCTCCAAACACAAAAGCATAGACACACACACACACACACACACACACACACACACACACACACATATGTGAGCACATGTACATGAACACACACACACAGACAGAGCATCTTGAAAGAAAACAGAATCTTTATTGCCAGGCCCCCAAGTATGCTTTCCTTCGGTGCACAGTGAAGTCAGTTATTCTATCAGCAACTACACTCGCAGGCATACAACGGGCTTCAGAACCCACTGTCTAACCAGGAGTGAGGAGAGGTAAGACGTCAGAGGCTGGGGGTGCCCTTCACCTCATAGCAGTATGGCCCCCAGCAAGACTCTGATGCTTGTCCTGAGACTGCAGCCTCCAGCCAATTTTTCTAAGCATGAGCTTCCCTTCTTCAATTTTTTTTTTGTGCCGGGGAGGGAAGGGTCTCCTGTACCTAGGCTGGCCTCAAACTAGCTATGTAGCCAGTGATGACTGAAACACCCACCTCCCGGGTGCTGTGACAATGGGCACGTGCCACCACATCCAGCTCAAGAGATAATCCCCAGTGGGGTTTCCTAAGCATTAAAGCAGACAGTGGGAATGCTGAGGGACCAGGGAGCACTCAGGCCCGATCCACAGTACCCCTCTTACCATGCCGATGCCTTCAAAAGCAAAAATTGCCGTGCCAAAGAACAGAGGGTAGGTCTTCCATGGAGCCACCAAGGGGAGGTGGCTGGGGTCTGGGATCCTCTGGAAAAGATGAACAAAGCCAAGGGCTATTTAGAGATTCGGACTTTGAATCACAAGTCAGGGCACACCTCCTAAATCCAAGATTTCAAAAAAGGAAGAAGCTAACGAGCAAGCTGGAAGAGTCAACCTTTCTCTCTCTTCAGGTTGGAAAGCCCCTACTTGCTGTGGATAAACATCTGCCCAGTATACCAGATGCTCACATGCTGACGCCTGCATAAAGCCTCTTTTACTCGGTGAGCCCTGCCCTAGACATTTGATATAAAAGAAGAAACTCATGAGATAAGAGAAACTGAGCAAAGCTACTTAGCAAAGAAATGGAAAGCCATCTTAAATACTCCAAAAGAAGAGATCAATTAACCACATGCTGAACATATCACAGAATATTACACACTATATAAAAAGTAAAAGTTAAAGGCAAACCTGGGAGTGCATGCCTGTAAACCCAGCACTTTAGGAGGCTGAGGCAGGAGGATCAGGAGTCTGAAGTCAGCTGGGACTCGGTATGTGAGATAGTAAAGAAGAAGAACATGAAAAACTGACTATTGGACAATATTGAGGAATTATTTAGTACATTATAGCCAGGTGTTGTGACTTATATCCATAATCCCAGTCCTCAGGAGGCTGAGGCAGGAGGATTAGGAGTTCAAGATCAACCTATGATATATAGTGAGCTGGAGGCCAGCCTGGGCTACCCAGTGTAAAAAACAAACAAACTAACTAACTATTACCACAAAGTTACATAATAATCATGCTGCAACTATGCAAACATCGGCAGAGATAAAGCTGGAAGACGTGATCTCTAGATGGGTCTCTTCCTCCCCCACCTTCCTTTTTTTTTTTTTTTCCCATCAATTGGACTGAGCACTTTAAAAATATCAAGAAGCACACGAGAAGAAGGCTGAGGAATGCTGAGGATAGGAAGCAAAACAATTTCTTTTTTAAACATAAAAGTCAAAGCTCAGGATGAGGGTGGCTCAGTCGTTACAAGAGGACACGCTGCTCTTGCAGAAGACCCAAGTTCAATTCCCAGCACCTACACTGAGTGCCTTACTACTATTATGTGACTCCAGGAGGCTCTGACACCCTCTTGAGACCTCTATGGGACCTGTACTCATGTACACATACCCACACATATATGTATAATTTTAATTTTTAAAATTTGACTCTAAAAAAAGAACATTTTGGTATTCGGGATATAGACAAATAGGTATCTCTGCTCTAAAATGAAACCTGAGCACAAGAGCGCTGGTAATTATCCCTGAGTCACAGATGAAAAGATACTGGAAACAGGTGCTGCCCATAGGTAAGTGACTGACAGCTGGCTGCCAGGTTGACCTGTCAATCAGATGGAGCTGTGAGGAGGGAGTTTCACAGTTCACAGCTATGGGTGCTGGGTGACTGAGACAAGTGGAGAGGACAGCCATCATTCATTCCATCAACTGAGTGATTGATGTTGACGATACTGATCTACAACTCAGTGAAGTAGACAAAGTTCCCTATCCAAAGGAGCTTGTAAATTATAAAACACAAGCTCAACTCTACAACAATACCAATAAAATAAAAGCTCAAGAGAAGTGTCATAAAATACATAGATCGAAAGACCTAGGTGGGATGATCTCTTTGGTCTGTCACTGGAGGCCCATCTGGAGTCAACATTTGTCCCCATCTCCCCGGGAAGTTGTGCAACATCTAATCTAAATATGCCACATGTAAGTAGTGCGTGATCACTCCATTTGATTTCTCATACTCCACAGGATGGGGGAGGGCCTGGGACTGTACCTGGATGATGAACTGGTAGATTGTAACAAGGCTGACCAGCATGCTGATGTTGGCCAGCAGGGAGAAGATGGACAGGACGCGCAGGTTCCTGATGAAGGTCAGCAGCACCAGGAAGGGCAGGAAGACGAGCATGTAGAGTCGAGAGTCCATGGTGGGCGTCAGGACCACAGTCTCATTGTTGTAGCAGTTGGTGGTGGTCCCGTTGGCCGCCTCTATCACCTGGAATGAGAAGAAAGGAGGAAAGCCGTAGGTGACGAGAGCCAGCGGGTGTCCAGCTGGAGAGAGTCCTGACGGAGGGTCAGGTGTGTGAACTCAGCATTTTACGTAGGCACTGATCAATGGCTGAGGAACCTTCCTGGGAGTCTTCACTGTTGCAAACCATCTGAGCTGCGTTTGATCATGTTTCACAAAAGACAGAAGGATGTGGGAGACAGATGAGCGGAAATTTAATGGTAAGTTCTTCCCATTCTGATCCTAAGCATTCCTGCTGGTGTTCGGGAAGCAGAGAAGCCTGAAGGCCCTGAGCCAGCTGTACTGGCATGCCTGAAATGAAGGGGGACACTCTAACACTTGAGTCCCCCCTTCTGGCTGTCTGGACTCTGGAACCCTAGACAGTTGGAATTCCCCCAGTAATCTAATGCTGAGAAAAGGAAGAGCCCTGGTGCCAGCCAGATGGGGAACTAGTCTCCTGGGAAAGGGCAGGGATTCCACACAGTGCCAACAAGACAACCTGTCCAACCACCTTGCAGGAGAGACGGGAGCAGAAACAATGACGGGCCAGTGACAACAGGACCACACCTTGACCAGGGCTACTTCATTATATCTTTCTCTTTCCTTCTATTTAAACCTCAATCTCCTGTTGGGACCCTTGGTGGGGATCCATGGATCCTTCCTCTCAGTGAGGCCATACTGAATAAGTCTTTTTCTGCTCTTCATTATCAACTCTGCTCTTTTAATTGACTTATTCAGAACAGGAGGCTGAACCTAGCTTTTTAGAGAGCTAGGGCACAGGCTCTGACCCTAACTCCATTAACACGGCCTTTAGGGCCAAGGGTTTCAGACATCCCATGTCTGTGAGATACAACCCTGGCCTCTGTCAAGGACTGAAGGATCCTGACACCTAAGCCTGCCCAGCAGCCTCTACAGAGAGAGCTATGCATGTCTACAAGTAAAGGTTCCATTACTAAAGGCTTCCACAGGAGTAACACTAGAGGGCGCCACCTGCTGAGGCTTCCCCCGCCTGCTGCCAAGGATTACAAAAGCTACCCAAGCCCAGGTCTTGAAGAGCTTCTCCTTACGTAGGGGTGACTTCAGCCAGGTGGAGTCCAAGGACCTGGAGCCAGCTGAAGGCCACACAGGCAAGGCAAGGCAAAGTCTCTTTACATCACAGGTTTTCAGCTGAGAAGCCAACACCAAAGGCTCAAACCCAAACCATTTGGGCTTGGAAGGAGCCTTGAACTAAAGCTCTACTCGATTCTCGCCCTTCCCTGTTTTTCAGAAGAACTCTACCTGTTTAAAATTGTCAGCCAGAAACACAAAGTAGACGCAGCAGAATCCCAGCTGAGTGACAATGAGGAAAAAGTCCACGATGTGCCTGCAGAGGGGACGAGAGGAACACACAGACCATCAGATCCCAAGGCTTCCTGGGAGACGAACCTCTGAGCAGCAGTGATAGGACAAGCTGGAGTGACAGGACAAAGCATGCCGGTGTCACCAGAACCGTTTGGGAAGGAGGGTGCGGAGGGGCCATCTATACTCTGCAAGTCCCTTCCCTGGCTCTTGTCTTTCTGCATGAGCTCAGGGCATCACCAGAGCACAACCTGGCACCTGGCCTTCTCCTGCCCATCCACCAAACTCAACTCTTCTTTCCTACAGCTACAGAGAGCCCTTGGCATGAAAGACCAGGAAGCAGGCCCTTCTCAGCCTCTTCCTACAACCGGGACCCAAGAACTGACCTAGCTGCAGGTGAATGAGCAGAAACAAGTGTGCCAAGGCAGACGGCTGTCAGAGCAGTGTGGCCACAGCTGGGGACGATCTGAAGCCCCAGCAAGAGGAACAGGGTTACAGACCCTTCTCAAATGGAACACGGCACGGCACTTAGAAAGAATGGGTTAGATCTGGAACCATTTCTGGAGGAAACTACCCAAGGCATCAAAGGACAAAAAGCAAGTTTCCAAGCAACATACACGGGAAGAGCCACTTGGCAAAAAAGGATAAACGCAAGAGCACATGCATGTTTCTATGTATACAGCAAGTTCCAGAAGAACCAGAAGGGTACCTATGCCACCGGACTATGGCCAGTATTTAATTCTATTTTTCAAACTCTGCCCTCTTGCCAAATGCAAACAGTGTTCTTCCTATGAGAACAGGGAAGGGTGTGTGACAGAACAGAGGAAAAGGAAAGAGGGAGGAACAGACAAACTATGGTGGACACTTGGTGACCTGGCTGCTCCTCAACAGATGATTCTGCCAGAGAAGAAAGGAAGGAAGGAGGCGGGGGAGAAAGGCACGCGCCACGTTATAGGGCAGAGCTATACATGATGGTAAGCACCCTCCTCACTGAAACGAAAGCCAGGATTCAGGCCCTTGACAATGTGAATTCTCTCCGTGTACACAGGAACAGAAAGTGGGTTGTTTCTCTCCAGTCACCTGGAAAGCCAGGAGAAAATCCCCAGAGCTCCCCACCTGCTCTGGACGCTGCCCTTGCCTACCCCATGCCCTTCACCCCACATGGCCAGACTCCACCCTCTGGCCTCTCGTCTGCACACTCCGTTACTGACTCCATTGTTCCTGGCTCTCTTCCCTTCCCACGCACCTTTCACCCTACGAAGCCCCTGCAGGGTGGGGACAACATCATTTCTGTCTGGGAAGCTCCTTTTCTAAGCTGGAATCATTTTTTGTGCCACTTATGAGAGACGGCATAAGATACATTTGTTGAACGATCGGAGCGCTCACAGCCTTCAGGGGTCCTCAGAGTGCACACAGCCTCAGGCTCTCGGGGCTGGGAAGCCTTCAGAGGTCCTTCAGGTCAGGCGCCAGATATTAAAGATGAGGAAACTGAGGCCCAAAGAAGGCTGGGCTCACGGCCTACCATTTGTCAGGCTAACCCCAACACCACCCTCCGCTCCTGGCACTGTCCCCACATCACACCCTCCTGTTTCTGGTCCCCACGCTGGGAGCTGTGGTCAAGAGGAAGGGGGAAGTCAGTCACCTTCCCCAGTGAGAGTGGCTCCGGACCCAGGCGCTGGGGCTGCACTCCAGTCCGTACATCACTGTGTCCCCATAGTCCAAAAAGGGTTTGTTCAGTCTGGAAAAGCAGAATGTATGGGTTAGACAACGACGATAAAAGAAAAGACGGAGACACTGAGACATGGGCCAGTTCTCCCCCTGTCACCCTACGGGACCTCTGAGTCCTGCAAGGACCACACGTAGAGTGCACATACATATGAATGTGCACATGCATACATGTTCATGTGTGTACAGGTGCACACACATGGAGGCCAATTGTGGATGCTGGTGTCTTCCCCAATCACTCTCTACCTCTTCCTGAAGCTGGGGCTTGCCCACTATTAGAACGGCTGTCCAGGGAGCTTCCTGTCTCTGCCTCTCCAGGGCAGCCACTGCAGGAGCTCACCTCAGCACCCAACTTCTTCTTCTTTTTAACACGGTCACTGGATTTCTGAACTCAGATGCCCGTGCCTACACACTAAGCATTTTACCAAATGAGCCCTCTTCCAAGCCCTGGGTCACAGGTATTAAGTAAATGGATGGAATCCTCGTCATAATCCACAAGCACCTGGTAGAGATATTTTGATGCAATAAACTAACAAGCGCAAAAATTAGAATGTGGTCTCTGCCCATTGGACATATGTAAATTTAACAGATGAGCCCAAAAAAGGTTAAAAAAAAAAAAAAAAAAGCAACACCACGGTGACAGCAGGCATCCCCATCTAGGTGACGAACCCAGAGGAGCTGTACAACCCACTTTCAGACTGACGAAGGACCACGCTGGCAATCTCCGCCCCTCAGGAAGTGGCTCAGGGCTCTCACCTGCGGCATAAGTGATGAGCGCACTTCACCAGGATACTCATGCAGTGCACGGCCACGATGCCAATCACCAGCAGGCTGAGAGGACCCAACTGGGGACCGAGGTTGCAGACAAAAGAAAGAGAAGCAGCAGAATTAGGAGAGAGCCCGAAAGAGACTGGATGTGCAGATGGTAAATTGCTAATAAGGCACTTCTAGGGACAGAACTCCGGACAGCAGGAGAGAGACATGATCCAGGAGACTGGATCTGTGTGTGTCCTCAGCCCTGGTCTAGACGGTTAATCTGTGGACAATGGATCCACAGGGCTGAAGTTCCTGGCAGGCTCTGGGATGTAGCAGGGGTAGTTATCCTGAGGGTGGTCAGCAAGGTCAGCCCTTGGACGGCCAATACCTCTGAAACCATGATGGCGCTGGGCAAGCAGCTTACATGTGGTGAGTCAAGGGGAGGGAGGGGCTGCCAGCTAAAGTCACTGGCCCAAGCTCAGGAAGTGCCTGGCATACACAGAGCCCTAATGCACAGTTTTCGATGCATGAATGTCTAAAACCTTTACCAAGAGGCCTGCATTTTTCACTGCCAGTGGCAGCCCCAGGAGTCCGGTGCCAATGTTGCCTTTTAGCAGGTGGACCAAGGTCTGGAACCATCTGAGTAGGAAGACAAGGAGGAAGCATTAGTTACAATTCGGGCCGATGCTTATCCGCATGTTATCTGGTCTGATTTCCCAAATGATCTTGTGATGTCTTATTTCATAGATGGGGGACCAACTTGTTCAAGGGGCATGCCTCCCAAGAACAGCCCTTCCTGAGCCCTCCTCTCTTAGAAGCCAGTTCAGAGGGATAATGGAGGCTCTCCCTAGGCATTCCATCTTTTCTGGCTGCATTCAGGGCTGGATTTGACCACTGAGTGAACCACCCTGATGACTCCCAAAACGCCACAGAGGATGACAAGATATAACTATGAAGGGTAGACCTCAGTGAGGGAAAACAGGGGTAATCAAAAAAAATAAAGTCCAAGCTGGCTGTGGTAGTGACATTTAATCCCAGCACCTAGGAGGCAGAGACAGGTGGAGCTTCAAGAGTTCAAAGCTAGCCTGATCCTCACAGCCAGTTCCAGGCCAGCCAGGACTATATAGTGAGTCTCTGTCTTAAAAACTAAAAACAAATAAACAAAAAAACTACTCGATAAATAAATAAAATAAAGCCCAACTCCTCTAACAGTCAGTCACCCAGTACCATGAGGGACTCAACATTCCTACTAGGCCAGGCAGTGGTGGCACACGCCTTTAATCCCAGCCCTTGGGAGGCAGAGGCAGGAGAATCTGTGAGTTCAAGCCCAGCCCTGATCTACATAAGTTCCAGGACAGCTATGGCTAAATAGAGAGACCCTGTCTTAAAACAACAACAACAAAAAGTTTCTATTGGAAATAGAAGCCAACTGTTACTTTGGGCTCAGGACTAGAGAAGCCCTCTTCAGTGGTCCCTGGTTCACCCCTGTGCCTTAAGGGCAGAAGTCCCTCTAAATTCGTACAGATTGCCCCCACTGTTTTATGACTTCATATAAAGCCTCTCACGTGTTCTCATTCATTTTTTTTTCACTCAACAAATACTTGGGTGGATATGGATGAGTCAGATGTGGATGTCAGCCTCTAGAGAGATGTAATATCTCAAGGGAAAGAGGAGATGAAGGGGTAGGGGGACAGAGCCAGGGAGAATTGAGGCAGGTGAGTGGAGGGCAGAGACCTGAGGCCAAAAGCTGAAGTGTGTGTGTGGTGGGATGGGGGAGCTCACTGCCACAGGCAAGGGGAGGCTACAGGCCCTGCTGAGAAACAAGGATCACCTGAGGAATGGGTTGTGGTAACAGCAAGGGTGAGTCAGGAGTTTCCCCTTCCTTAGGAAAGGCAGAGGCAACCCAGACCACACAGGAGTGTGCTGGTCATACCTTTCTTTGCCTTTTGTTCCCCCACGACAGAGTAGGAAACAGCTCAAGAGAGGTGCCTCCAATCCCTCAAGACTTGGCCCTGGACAGAAAAATCCTTTTGCACAAATAGCCCTCAAGATCCTTTAAAACTGACATTTGCACACAAATCTGCATTTGGCAGAAATCAAAAGTCAACAACACTGCTGCCCACAAAAGTCATTCCCTCAAGTCTACCAGGAAGGTCATCTGATCTACCTCCATTCTAGCATCTGCAGGATGGACCATCGAGAAAAGGCCTTTGACTCCCAAGAGTCCTGCAAGGGTCCAACCGCATTATCAGCAGCCAGCAGCCAGGAGACAACGGGCTGTTAAGTCTCTGTCCTGGCAAACAAATGTTTAACCCTCTGAAGTGCAAAGGTAAGTTTGTACCACACCCTCCCTCCTCCCTGAAGCCTTCCCCAAACGCTGCTGTGCTGGGCTTCCTGGCCCCGACTTGGCTCCCTTCCACTCTGGGAACTGTTATCTCACCCGAACCGTGAGGTAACGGGACCGGGGCAAGGTGATCCTGAAGTCCCTTCCATTCAGAAACATCAGGATTCTAGGCCGAAGGTCAAAATTGTCCAAGATGATGTCCCCTCAGCACCAGGGAGGCATCACAGTATCGCCTCCAAGGCTGACAGTCTAGCCACAGGGTGGGATAGCTTCTGAAGACCTACCAGATCCCTCTAGTTTTCGTTTGTGCCTTCAGTGGCTCTTAGGCTTTTCTTTCTCTTTTTTCTTTTCTTTTCTTTTTTTTTTTGGTCCCAGGTCTTCTTTTATTCTCTGATGAATTAAGGACCCCTGATATCTGATGAATTAAGGACCCCTGATATCTTTGCTTATGTAGGTTTTATCTACATAAGATAAGTTATATTACTAAAACCCAAATTTTAAAATTTACAATTTAAAATAACAGTAAGTCTAATACATACTAATAGTTTAATGATTAAAGTTAAATATGGGAATGGTATTGTATCACTTGTTTTTGTAAAGAGTCACTTAATTTTTTAATTTATGTGTATGAGTGTTTTGTCTGCACTCATGTCTGTGAAACATGTAAGCGCAGTGCCCTCACAAGCCAGAAGAGAGTGTCGGATCTCCTGGGACTGGAGTTAGGACAGTTGAGCCACCATGTGGTTGCTGAGTATCAAACCTGGGTCCCCTGGAGGAGCAGCAACCATCTAGACCTCCAGCCACTCATTTTTTTAAAACTGTATTTATGTGTGTGCGTATGCACACTCACATATGGGTGAGAATGCCCTCAGAGGCCAGAAGAGGGTATGGGATCCCCTAAAGATGAAGTTATAGGGAGTTGTGAGCTGCCCAAAATGTGGGTGCTGAGACCAGAACTCGGGTCCTCTGCAAGGGCAACAAATGCTCTTTTAACTACTGAGCCTGAGCTCCAGCACCACCTCCTCCATCACTGTTTAAAATATCTCCTAAATGTCTCACCTAACAGAAGACAGCTGGGTTTCTGCTTCAACCTTCAATCTACATGTGCTGCTTTGCTGAAAGCCTATGAGAAAGTGTGCTCTCCCTAGACACATAGCTGGAAAAAGAAGGAACATTTTAACCACCTCTTCAACTATGGCAGTTCTTCTCTGACATCACTCCAGAATGAAATGCATGGGTTCTTTTTTGTTGCTGCTGTTGTTTTGAGGCAGGATTTCTCTGTATAACAGTCCTGGCTCTCCTGGAACTTGCTCTGTAGATCCGGTTGGCCTTGAACTCACAGAGATCCACCTGCCTCTATGCATGGGTTCTTTATCAGTTAGCTGCAATGTGGACTCTGAACCTCCCATGATCTGTTCCTTTAACACTGTTGCAGCTGTCTGCAGCAACCTTTCCCTCATGCACAATTTTTCCTAACATACGTGGAGGTTCCAAGGTTCCGAATACCAACCTCTTTCATGACAGCAGCTCAAAGCCACGCTTTGACCTCACCGGAAAGCATGTGTGAGCTCACAGTGCTGGGTACAAGGGTGGCTTGGATGTTCTGTTTGTTTGACTTTGTTTGTTTTGTTTTTTGGTTTTGTTTTTTTTTCTAATTTTTCTTGAAAGCTCAAATTTCATGTGGATCACAAAAACATTGTTGATGGTTTTTCTTGAGTTAATAGGTTCATTTCTTTCATTTTCAAAGGAAATGCTTAAATACTAGGGTATGGGAAACCTGGTTAGCTAGTTGTTCTTTCTAGTAAAATAAACATTTTCTGTTAAAAAAAATTAAAAAAAAACAGTGAACAAAAACTCCAGTTAGTTCAGTTGGCAACTGCCAATACTCGCACTATGGGATCTGGTATTTTATATAGTGACTACCAAGAGACCCATGCTAAGGGTTGCAATTTAATAAGAATTCATGATCTCACTATCTTGTCAAGGACTTTTTTGGTTATTGGAGACAGGGTCTCATGCATCCCAGGCTGGCTTTGAACTCCCTATGTAGTCCAGGATGACCTTGAACTTCTGATCCTCCGGCCTCCAACTCCCAAATGTCACTACACTGTGTTTGTGTTGCTGGGAATGGGACTCTGCCACCTGAGCTATAGCCCCAGCCCTCGTCAAGGACGATCTCAAGTGAAACTGGCCTTTTCCTTCTACTCACACGTGACTAGGATAGTGGACATATGGGGGGTTGATGAGGAAGGAACTGCAGACACACACTGCTCCTGAGTCCTCATGCACAGGAACAGAACAAAAGGCAAACAACATCTTAGTACTTTTAGGAAGAGAAACGGTCTTGGGACCCCAAAAGCTCTGCAGAGCGTATTTGGCAAATGGCTGTTCCAAGTCAACAAAGGCCAGAGGTAGCTAGCTGGTGTCTCAGCCTGCTGGCCTGGGGAAGCACCACCGAGGTGGGACAGAGAACTGTTACGAAGTACTCAACAGGGCAACAAGAAGGAAAATGAGCCCTACTGTGTGTAAACTGTCCTACTGTGTGTGTAAAGTGCCCTAGTGTGTGTGATCCGCCCTAGAGCGTTAATGGAGGCTGCTGTCCATGCTGTCAACAGCTCTATGGCCCCGAATGTTGGAGGAAATCACAAACACTCTGGCACAGAAATGCCTAAGATCTCTATTTTATCGCGCTCACTACTCTGGGCTTTTAACTGATCTTTTAACTTCTAGAAGAGCTGGGTATGCTTAAGCAGCTCTTCCAAGGTACTTTGCTCCTTAATAAAGTAGATGACAAGGAAGGGTGAGGGCTTCATATCATGTCCCTCACACTACCTAGGAGAGATTAACAAGGGTCCCCAATCAGCCTTGGCCTACCTGGCATGTTTCCTGAATAAATGCCTGGGGAGATCCTGTCCCCAGACTGGAGTGACCGATACTCTAAGACCCAAATGTATAATACTTTGCCCTGTATCTTAGAAAATGTCCTAACACAAGCCGAAGGAGGGAACTGTCTACTTGGCTTGATTTCCAAGAGAGAGGGAAAGTGATAAAAGTAACCCTGAGGACAGTCCAGGCATGTGTCCTTGAACGGCTGACCTGGAAAGGCCAGGCAGCTGGTCTTGAGTTTCAGAAAGACGTCTCTAAAAGTGAAAATTTAGACTGCGCACAGAAAGCGCTGTGCAAACAACTGACGATTGGAAGGAGTATTTCACAACCCCTGAAGGGAGTTCCTTCTCCCTGGGAGACACTGATGGGGCGGATGAGGCCAGAGGGAAGACGGGAAGGAGGTCCTGGCTGCCACCAGCGACACCTTAAGCAATCTTTTCCACCACCTACATCTGCAAATAAATCGGGACTCTACAGTAGTGTGCTGCATGGGTAATATGCTACAAGCCAGAAGCTTTGTGCTAGCGGAGGCAAGGAGTCAATCATGTGAACAGATCATTCTCCATGCCCGGCTCAGTTCACAGGGGAAAATGTCCCTCCCAGGAGAGAGTGCAGGCGGAGGGCCTGTCCCCACAACTTCCACAGTCCCCTGGAGCAGTCTTGGAGAGTGGGGGCGTGTAGCATTACGCTAAGGCACAAAGCAGCCCTCGGTCAAGTCACAGCCAACCCACAATGGAACACAGGAAGGGTGACAGCTGAGACTGGGGATGGACGACAGGGCTGCCAAGGACAGGGTCCTGGGACCTTGGAAAAGGCCAGGGGCATGCTGGGAAACTCAGCACGGAACCCCTCCCTCTGAAGTTTGCAGTTCAAGGAGTAAACCTCCTACAGTCAGTCCAGTTTCCCGGTGGGCTTCTCAACCGGTCCTCGTATCTGGAGAGACTGAGAACCTAAGAGGGACAGACTGTACCAGATGACACTGGTACCGCTTCCAGGTTTGAGACGGCAGCCTCCTTAAGGGACGCAAAGTGTCTCTTCCCTACCAACTCTGGAGGGTTCTCAAATACAGCTGCCACTCCCTCCCTCAGCTCTGCCAGGAGGCTCTGCCGAGGAAGCGCTAATGGGGCCGGGAGGTATCTGACACTTGGTTCTAGCCCAAGAGATTATCCTCTAGAGGCTTTTAAGTCGAAGCTCTTCCTGGCCACCAGCCCTGGACTAACAAGGAATAAGAAATGACTAGGGAGGGGAGGAGCCGCTTGCTGGTCCTGCCAACAGATAGCCTGCTTTCCCCTGTCAAGCAGGGTATGCAGAATGGGGAGATGGAGGCCCACACTGCTCCAAGGGGGCCTTGGGGACAGGAGAGCCCACTCCATGGCAGGAAGTCACAAGTACTCACGTTGTGCTACTGTTCTCCCCTAAGCGTTGGTAGGAGCCGGGAGAGAAGTTGCCAAGGCCTTCAGATGGGCTCTCCTCAGGGCTCACGTCAGTGGAGCTGTAGTCGTGATAGTCTTCGTTCCGAAGTCTCTGCGTGGACATGGTAGCTGGGGGGACAGGGGCAGCGCTAAGACCTCCAGTAGCTGGGGCCTTCATCTCCAAGTGTGGGGTGGGCTTAGCCGCAGAGGTAGACATAGTCACAGCAGCTCCCAGGGATGGATGCACTACAGAGTGGGTCTAACCAGAATGCCCAGTACCAACCAAGGAGAATACAAGAGGCACAAAGTCCACAGAGCAGGCTGGGCCTGCTTGGCCTCTGCCTCCCCACCTTCCCACATGGTGCCACACTCATAAATTTCTAAATTCATTCTAGGGCACCTGGGCAACGAATAGGTGAGGCAATGCTGGGCAGGGCGGGGGAATGCAAGTGTGTACTTCCAGGAAGCCTTCCCTGGTCTTCTGGTTTGGTTCACCCCCACCCTCCTCCGAGCTTATCTCTTGGACCTCAAACAGTAGTTAAATCACACACCTTTCCCAAGAGCGAGCTCTCATGAGGCGACATGAACCTGGATGTTTCTTCAGCTGTCCTTTTTAACCTCTGCCTTCAGCAGAGAGCATGGTTATAGTCATGAAATCCCCTCTGGGTCACCCAATTCTGCTCCAGCTCCACAGGGTCCCAGACCACAAACAACCCCCTCTCTCCCACCATGGGCTCAGTCCATCTCCCACTCTTTGGAAGCTGGGATGGTTAATTTTAATTGTCACCTCAACACAACCTACAATGGCCCAAAAAGAGAATCTCAACGAAGGGCCGTCTAGATCAGGTTGGCCTGTGGGCATGTCTGTGGGGAAACGATCTTAATTAACTGATGTGGGAAGGCACCGCCCATTATGGGCAACACTACTCCCTAGAAAAATCAAGCTGAGCACAAACAAGCAAGAGAGCGTGTCTACATTCATTTCTTTTTGCTCTTGACGGTGGATGCAATGAACTCTTTCAAGCTTCTGTCATCTTGCCATCCCTGAAATGAAGGGACTACTGCCTAAAATTATGAGCTAAACTAAAGAAACCCTTTCTCCTCTAAGCCTGTTTGCATCAGGGCCTTTCATCACAGCAACAGGGATGAAACTAAGATGGAGTGATCAGGAGGGCGCGTCTCCTCACCCTGGGCTCTTTTCTTGCCACCAACCTGAGTGCTGGAATAGGGTGGCTGACCACAGCTCGGAGGAAAAGGAATAGGAGCAGGAGAGACCATGAGATACCCCATCTTTGTCTCAGTAGCTCCTCTCCACGATGCTGTGCTGGGGCTCATAAAATGATACCCCAAAGTGCAGTACAAAAGTACAGCTTTGGCATGCCAAGCTCGTTGAACTAAAGGAAACCTGAAGGCCACAGAAACGACCCCAACAGCCAAGTCCATTGACCTTCTCCTGTCCCATGCCTCCCTCCCAACCTTTGTCCCTGAAGTGAATCTCAGAAACCAGAATTCTCCCCCATTCTGCAAAGCAGCCACAAAACCTAAAATGGCCATTCTGCCCCTTCTGCCTTCTTAGACCTGTCCTGGAAGGAGAGAAAGATCCACAGAGAAAGAGGCAGAAAGGACTGAGTGGTCAGACTGCCGGGGTGGAGCTCAGCTGGCTTCCACTACCACACACTCTGTGACCCGCTTTCCACACAGCTGCCCACACTTCAGCAAATCAGAGCATACAGATGGGAATATGAGCTCAAGGTGGACTGTTCCCCCTGGATCCTTCCATATTCTTCTCTGAAGGCTCCCATGTCACACAAAATGCTGACTGAATAAACACTTGCGCCCTCATTAACCTGTTTTGTTACAGGAGTGTTGGCCGTGACCTTCATGATGGAGAGGACGGTGTCACGCCTTTCCAGCCCTCTGCCTTCTCTTAAATTTTTATAGATTTGCTCATGTGTAAAAGACGGTGAAAGAAGTAACCCTCTCTGTTGTGTACTGAGGAGGGATGGTGATGCGTCCTCTCTGCATGGCTCTGGGGAAGAGAGGAGGGGAGGGCTTCTCTCAGCCAGGTGAAAGTTGTAGAAGCCCCTAGAATCCTAGCCCAGTGCTAAGGAGACTTCATAGGTCACCTCAAGCCCCTCATTGCATAGACGAAGGCTCTCCCCCAAAGATGGAGGAACCTGTCCTGCTAAGCGGTAGCAAGGCAGGAAGTATATGTCCCTCCTGACTGCCTCCTGGTGTGGAAATGTCTACTGATGACAGTGCCAGGTGCTGTGGGAACTAAATGGGGAAAAGTCAACTCCATATCCTTCAAGAATCCACAGTCAAATAAGGGTGGGAAAGTACATTAGCAATAAAAATGATCAAGACAACCCATCCCTTCTCCATCAGGCTCTCCCCCAGCATGCAGACACCAGCCTGGCTCTGAGATGCTCTCTCAGGGTGAGAAGCTGCCTCTCCAACTGCCACCCCAACACCAGCTGCCCAGAAGATGTCTCTCTGCTCAGGGCTCCCCTCTGGGGATGCCTGAAAACCAGCCCTGCCTCCAGCACAAGATTGATCCATAGACACATTATCTTTTACCAGCTGCAAGTCAGGAAAGGATCCATGCATCCTCACAAAGGAACTGCAGAGTGGAGAGTCAGTAATGGGCCTGTCTTAGTCCACTCTCCGTGGCTGTAACAGACTATCTGAAGCTAGGTCATTTATTAAGAAATGAGCAGGGTCTATCGAGATGGCTCAGCGGTTGAGGGCACTGGCTGATCTTCCAGAGGTCCTGAGTTCAATTCCCAGCAACCACATGGTAGCTCACAACCATCTCTAGTGGGATCTGATGCCCTATTCTGGCATAGAGCACTCATGCATAAAATAAATAAATTGAGAGAGAGAGAGAGAGAGAGAGAGAGAGAGAGAGAGAGAGAGAGAGAGAGATGAGCGCACAATTCTGAGGGTTCATGTACCTGCTGGCTTCCCTCAAGGGTCTCATACTGCTTTAGGCACAGCAGAAAACCAGAAGCTCTTGGGGAAGTGAGGAAAGGAGGTCACAAGAGTGAGGAGAAGAGGTCACAAGGTGAAAAGAGACCAAGGGGAGGAGCCATGCTCGCTTCCTAACTGTCTATTCCCACGGTTACTAACCCACTTGCTTGGCAAGTACGTTAATCCCTCCATGAGAGTAGAGTCCCATGGGTCTCTTAAAGACCCCCACGTTTCTCAAGGCTATCAACTTGGGGTTAGAGCCTCAACATGACTTTCAGTGTAGATAAAGCACATTCAATCCACACAGTGCCTGCAACCCCAGGGAGGGAGCTCCCTGTTCCACTGCCCGGGCTCCCACTGAGAGTCTAAGGGTTCCACTTACTCATGTGATGCAGAGATTCAAGCATATCTGGGGAAAGTAAACTCACACGTGCACCAGGAAAGGAAAACCTACATTGATGTAGAGAGCCGAAAACCTCTTCGTCATACAACCAAAAGCTAAGAAAGTCGAGGAGGCCTGGGTGTGAAGTCAGCCTCTGTCTCCGATTTGCTTGGTAACTCTGAACAATTTTCTTTCCTCTGATCTTAGTTTGCAAATGCAGAAAGCAGCGTGGGAAGTGCAGACTGGGGCTCCTCTGTAGCGCTGATGTTCCCATCAAAGGATGTAATTACTTATGTGAATATCAACTTATTTCTAGTCTCTTCCAACACAACTGATGCATCTAAATAGAACCTTGTATGTGAACTGTGAGTGTTACTGAAGGCAGAGACAAGACAGGACGACGATAAATCCCCCAACCCCAACCCATCACCAAAACCACTGTGGCCAGGGTGTGCTGGCACACCCGATAATCTCAGCAGTCAGGAGACAAATTACAAATTCAAGGCCAGCCTGAGCAATACAGTAAGACCCTGTCTGTCTCAAAAACCTAATTAAGCCAGGTATGGTGGCTCATCCCTTTAATCCCAGCCCTTGGTAGACAAAGGTAGGTGGAGCTCAGCAAGTTCCAGGCTAGTCAGGGCTACATAATGAGATCTCATCTAAAATTAAATACAATTTAATAATAAAATACAGAAAGTTTATTTTAAAGAAACTGCTGTGGCACAGACTCTCAGTTTATCCCTGACACTGTAAAGAAGTCTCTCTATGTCCTAGGTAAAAAGTGAAGTTCCCCACAGGAGGATGAAGCTAAGGCAACCACTCAGAAATAAACTGAAATCTCTAGATCTGGCGACTACCAATAGGAATGTGGCTTAGCAACTGTGTGCATATTGATAACGGGGGAGATGCCACTTACAGGTGCTGGTTAATGATTAAAATAAATCAATAACACATGCTAAAGAAGCAGGTGATTCCGGGCTGCCCCAGCAAGGGGAAGAAGAAGCAGGCAGACAACAGCAGCACATGGCTTGGACATATGTTGCATTGTGTAACCGAGGAACGCGCTGAAAGAAGCATGAAGTTACAACACACTGTACATCCAGGGCTCCAGGCCAGGACCATGAAAGGGGTGGAAATCTAATAACCAAGGAGGCAATGACAACATCCAACCTTGTGACTCAAGAGCTACATTTGTTTTGTTTTGCCTTGTTTGTTTCTGTTTTTGTGATGGGGATCAAATCCATGGATATTCTACCATTGGGCTGTATCATCGGTACCCCTCTCACCCCCATTTTGTTGGTGGTGTTGAGACAGGGTCTTGTCCTTGAACTCACTCGTGAGATCTTCTGGCCTCGGCCTCCCAAGTAGCTGGGACTACAGGCCTTCGCCCCCAGGCCGGGCCACAGAAACAGTCTCTAAGGGCTGACACAAACATTAGCCCTTTTCTTTGGGGCCTTGAAGATCCTTCAGCACTGATACTGACAGGTGGGAAGGGGGAGGGAGGTGCTTGCTTGTTCGGGAAGAACCTTATATTTGCACAGTTGTCCAAACGGACAAGACCTGTCTGGGAGAAGGCATGTTTCCCAGGGCTGGGGATAGGGCCCAGCTGGTGGTAAACGATGGTTTGTCTAGCATGCACGAGGCCCCTGGTTCCATCTCCAGCACCAGTGTGGGAGTGCAGGTCTGTAATCCGGCACTCAGGAGATGCAGACAAGAAGGATCACAAGTTCAAGGCCATCCAAGGCTGGCCCGGGTTACAAGAGACACTGTTTCAGAGACAGAGAAAAGGAGGGATTGGGAGGGAGGAGAGAGAGTCCATCCCCGGCAAGGCTGGGCAGCAGCCCGTCCTCAGCTGGTACACTGGGGAGGGTGCACATAGCCACCCCAGTCTACACAGGGCCTCCTCTTCCTCTTCCCTTTCCTGCTCCCCTGCTGTGCACCCACCCACCCCCGGGCTCCCTTGAGGAAGCCAGGCATCCACACCAACTACAGCAACTGCCAACCCCTGCCCTCTCGGGAGATTTAATGGGGCCTGTTAATGTGAAATGAGGGTTGTGTAATACGAGAAAGTTGAAGCAGGCTTGTCTTTCAGGTTCTTGAGGATAGCCACAGTTTATAGATGATGTGTGGTCCATCAACAGAGGGCAAAACCTCCACCCGGCAGTACCCACGGGGAGGCTGAGGCAGGATTGCCAGGATGGGCTACAAAGTGACACGACACAAACCCAGCGACCAAAACTGAACCCCGTACACACCAGAATAAAAATGACGCAATGCATCATGAATTCGTAATTTTGTGTTGCCTATGTGTTACAGTAATGTTACTTTGGAATATACTCAGTTAAATATTAAAATGCAAAAAATTACTTCTTAGCCTTTTGACTAAGATCAGAAGTAGAAATTACAAAGAAAAAAGATTTTTTTTTTTTTGCTAGATTGTAATGCTATTACATTAAATTTAGAAATCAGACAGAATATGCATTCTTACCTATTGGCTCTACTCAGCCAAGTCTAGGATTCCTTAT
>CABHPQ010165977.1:0-12313 GCA_902168405.1 Peromyscus aztecus
TTCTTTCTTTCTTTCTTTCTTTCTTTCTTTCTTTCTTTCTTCTGGTTATTCGAGACAGAGTTTCTTTGTGTAACTCACTCTGTTAGACAGGCTAGTCTCCAGCTCAGAGATCTGAATCCCAAGTCCTAGGATTAAGGGCGTGTGCTACCATTGCCTGGCTTCAACTAGGAATTTTTAAAGTTTTCTTTTCATTGTAAAGGCTAAAATTTTCTATCCATATCAGAGTCATCCTTTGTAACAGTGTGGGGATTCAGCCTGACGTTATTATTGGTACATTGGTTACACCTGCTACCTTGTATAGGTTATTACATCACATAACCCAAGCACTTAGGATGAACCAAGTCATTGAGACAGTCAGCTAAGCATGTACCATCTGCTGGTGCTCAGATTTTTTTTTTTTAATTATCTTTTTTTTTTCTTTATTTGACATACCAGGCACAATTTCCCCTCCCTACTACCTTCCTATTCCTCCCCGGTCTCCCCACTCCCATATACCCCATCCCCATCCACCCACTCCTCCTCTGTCTCCATTTAGAAAGGGGCAGGTTTCCCATGGGCTTGAACATAGCATGGCACATCAAGTTGAGGTAGGACTGAGCTCCTCCCCCTCTATAAAGGTTGGGCAAGGTAATAGGTAATCCAGCATGGGGAACAGGTTCCCCAAAGCCAGCTAAGCACAAGGGACAGGTCCTGAAATCACTGCTTAGGAACCTTACAAACAGACCAAGCTACACAACTGTCGCACACATGCAGAGGGCCTATGTCAGTCCCATGCAGGTACCCTAACTGTTGGTGCAGAGTCCATGTGCTCCCATGGGCTCAGGTCAGCTGTCTTTGTGGGTTCCTTGACCTTGACACACACACACACACACACACACACACACACACACACACACACACACCACACCACCCATCTCGTACAATACCTCCTCCCTTTCTTCAGGAGGACTCTCAGAGCTCAGCCCAGTGCTTGGCTGTGGATCTCTGCATCTGCTTCCATCAGTTACTAGATAAAGGCTCTATGATGACAATTAGGGTAGTCACCAATCTGATTACAGGAGAAGGCCAGTTCAGGAGCCCTCTCCACGGTTGCTAGGGGTCTTACCTGGGGTCATCCTTGTGGATTTCTGGGAGTTTCCCTGGCACCAGGTTTTTCCCTAGCCTTGCACCCCACCTGCAAACTGCCTCCTGCACCCAGTCTGCCCAACCTGCTTCCTCAAGTTCCCATCCTCCATCCCCCACCTCGCCCCCAGCTTACCCAGGAGATCTCTTCTATTTCCCCTTCCCAGGGAATCCATGCATCCCTCTTTGGGCCCTCTTTGTTCTCTAGCCTCCCTGGGGCTGTGGATTGTAGGTTGATTATCCTGTACTTTACTCCTAATATCCACTTATGAGTGAGTACATACCATGTTTGTCTTTCTCAGTCTGGTTTACCTCACTCAGATTTTTTTCTCGTTCCATCCATTTGCCTACAGATTTCATGATGTCATTCCCCGCCCCTCCACCCCCCAGCGGATTAATACTCCATTGTTTAAATGTACCACATTTTCCTTATCCATTCTTCAGTTGAGGGGCATCTAGGTTGTTTCTAGGTTCTGGCTATTATGAATAATGCTGCTATGTATGTAGTTGAGCAAGTGTCCTTGTGGTATGATTGAACATCCTTTGAGTATATGCTGCATAAGATTGGTATAGCTAGCTGGGCAGTGGTGGCACACGCCTTTAATTCCAGCACTGGGGAGGCAGAGGCAGGCGGATCTCTGTGAGTTCAAGGCCAGTCTGGGATACAGAGTGAGTTCCAGGAAAGGCGCAAAGCTACACAGAGAAACCCTGTCTCAAAAAACCAAAACCAAAAAAAAAAAAAAGGTTGCTAAAGCTGGATCTTTAGGTAGATTGATTCCCATTTTTCTGAAAAAACATATTGATTTTCTTTTTTTTTTAAAAGATTTATTTATTATGTATACAGTGTTCTGTCTGCATGTATGCCGGCTGGCCAGAAGAGGGTGCCAGATCTCACTATTGATGGTTGTGAGCCACCATGTAGTTGCTGGTAATTGAACTCAGGACCTTTGGAAGAGCAGCCAGTGCCCTTAACCACTGATTCATATCTCCAGGCCGGATATTGATTTTCAAAGAGACAGTACCAGTTTGAACTCCCACCAGCATTGGAGAAGTGTTCCCCTTACTCCACATCCTCTCCAACATGAGCTGCCATCAGTGTTTTTGATCTTAGCCATTCTGACAGATGTAAAATGGTACCCCAGAGTCATTTTGATTTTCATTTCCCTGATGACTCAGGGTCTCCAAAATGTCTTTCTAGGATCTCCTGGCTTTTAGAATCTCCACTGAGAAGTTGGGAGTAATTCTGATAGGTCTGCCTATGTTACTTGCCCTTTTTCCTCTGGAGCTCTTAATATTCTAACTTTATTCTGTATGTTAATTGTTTTCATTATTATGTTACAAGAGGACTTTTTTCTGATTCAGTCTATTTGTTGTTCTGTAAGCTTCTTGTACCTTCATAGGCATGTCCTTCTTTAGGTTGGGGAAGTTTTTGTCTATGATTTGTTGCATATATTTTCTGTGCCTTTGAGCTGGAAATCTCCTTCTATCCCTATTCTTCTTCTTCTTCTTTTTTTTGGGGGGGGGTTTGGAGACAGGGTTTCTCTGTAGCTTTGCTCCTGTCCTGGACTAGTTTGTAGACCAGACTGACCTCGAATTCACAGAGATCCACCTGCCTCTGCCGCCCGAGTGCTGGGATTAAAGGTGTGTGCCACCACTGCCCGGCTCCCTATTATTCTTAGGTTTGGTCTTTTCATGGTGTCCCAGATATCATGGATGTTTTATGTTAAGAATTTTTTGGATTTAAGTTTCTCTTTGGTTGATGAATCTATTTCCTCTATTGTATCAGAGATTCTTTCTTCCATCTCTCGTATTCTGTTGGCTATGCTTGCATCTGTAGTTCCTGTTCGCTTCCCCAGATTTTCCATTTCCAGAATTCTCTCATTTTTTGTTTTCTTTATTACCTCTATTTCAATTTTCAAGTCTTGAACTGTTTCCTTTACCTGTTTGATAGTTTTTTCTTGTATTTCTTTAAGGTATTTATTGATTTCTTCCAATATTTTGTTTGTCTTTTCCTCAATTTCTTTATGGGAATTTTTCATTTCATCTGTAAGGGCCTCTATCATCTCATTAAGTTAATTTTAAGGTCTTTTTTTTCTGCTTCATCTGCGTTGAGATGTTCAGGTCTTGCTGGTGTAGGACCACTGGGTTCTGGTGGTGGCATATTGCCCTTTGTGTTGTTGTATATATTCTTAGACAGGTGCTTACCCATCTCTTCTTCCAACTGGTATAGGTGGTGCTTGTGCCTATAGGGGCTGCTGTACTTCCAATTGGTATGGGTGGCGTTTGTGCCTATAGGTGTGATGATGTTGCCATAGAGTGCTGTCCTCAGGAGGATGCTGGGGTAGGCGTGGCTGGGTGGCAGAGTGGATCTTGTGGGAACAGAGTCCCGTGGGTGGCAGTGGTGTGGTGCGGCCTGCCCGCAGGTTCTCACCTGCTGGCCTGCTGGGGGGATCTGCACTAGAGCAGTGGATTCCACCAGAGCTGGGGCCTGGGCCCAACTGCTTTGCTAGGGCTGAGCTGGGAGGGGGAGGGGCACAGGATATACCCTGGGGCTCAGGGCCTAGAGATTGGGGCAGTTTAGCTGGGAGAGATTCACTCACCTGGTCTCCCAGCTGGTGTGGGTGGCTCTTGTGTCTATAGGGTTTGCTGATGTTGGAGGAGAGGGGTGCCCATGGGGAGGATGCTGGGGTAGTTGGGGTGGGTGGACGGTGCAGTGTGTCTTATGAGAACCGACTCCACTGGGTAACAGTGGTAGTGGTGCCACCTGCCCACAGGTCTCTCCTTTGCTGGCTGGCTGCTGGGGTCTGCATCAGAGCCACCCAGATTGTTTTTTAACTGACAATAAGTTAGAGAAGACTAGCTGCATTCCAGTTCTCATGGCCCACCTTTACCAAATGTAGGCCATGAACCTTTATCCTATGATTGGATGCAAAAATCACCTGTCAGGTTGTTGCCCAAGATACATTTCTGTCTGTAAGTTCCCAGTAAATTTTATCCTGTTTAATCCTGGAACCCTCTGTTTCTTTCTTTGCTCTCCTGGCACCTACCACTTTTTGTTAGCATTTAGGCATCTGTACTGGCCTGCCCTTTGGGTCCTGACAGAATATATTCTCAGCTGTAGCCACTAAAAGGTAGGCCTTGCCTACCTATTGTCTATCTCTTTCTCTTCCTTCGCTCTTGTCCCCAGGGAAAAGTCTCTGCCCCCTTCTCTGCCCATTCTCCCAAATCCCATTTTAAAAAAAAAATGACTCCACATGGGCCCTGTTGTATGGTGTGACTCCTTTTTGCCGTTTTTAAAATACACTACTTTTGGCTTCAGTTCGGGCACATCAGAACCAGGCTTGTGGAAACACACCACATGCCTCCTGAGTGCAAATCACTAGCAGCTTTGGTGGGCCATTTGCTTTTCATTGTTTCCACTCATCCTAAATTCTTAGAATTGAGTGAACCCTACAGTGTCTCAGGGCTTGTCTACCTGCAGCTATCACAGAATACATGTAGAACAGGGTGTGCTTTGTAATGGTCCTTGTCCTGACTTTTAAAGATATTTTCTACATTGTAACCCATGCCTTGATTTTGTAATATATTTTCTACATGGTAATCTTTTTAAAAAAGTTCTAAAATTATATATTTCTTTCTTCTAACTTGGTATACAGTATTCTCAGATATCGAGTTTGAGCATGCTAGTGAGGATATTTTTCTAAATTGTCTTTGGTCACTAGATATGTGATAATTGTTCAGTCTGTGGTTCTGTTTGCTTACTGTGTCTTTTCAGATTCCTGTGTTGGTTTTTCTAATAGTCTTATAGTCTTTATACCTATAAACAAAGACTAAATTTCCAGTTGTTGCTTTGCATGGGATTTGGCAATACATTGCATGTTCTCTATTACAAGAGACGTCTACATTTCATTCATGGGGAGGTTCTGCTCACCCACACTGCAGCTTATCACGGACACACTGTTCATGGTTTGTTGCCTCTGAGTTAGCCTTGAATCTAATCACCACATTGACTTGGGGAAGGCAGGACTCAGTGACTTTGGTGGATACAAGCCCTTCCTCTGCTGCACAGAGCCAAGGTATGGAGAGAAAAGTACAGTCTGAGAGAAGAGTCGATGCCCTGACCAGAGGGCAAGACTGAATTTTTGTGATCCATTGCCTCTGTTCCCCAACCCTATATAATCTGATGGCTGCAGATGAGGTGGAACAGTTTAGGATGCCCATCCATTGTCCTCTCAGATTGTCAGATCTCTGAATAAGGCATGGTTTAAAGAGTTAATTCTTGTATCTGCCCCTTTGGACACCCTGAGTGACATGTTGCAAGGGTTCAGGTGTCTCTGTCTTTTCTTTCCAACCTGCAAGGTTGCATTCTTGGCATGGAGGCAACTGTATCATCCTTGTGAAAATGCATGGGACTCAGGCATGTCAACGTTGGGCTTAATTTTAGTTTACTGAGCATTCAGGATAGAGGGAAACAACTTGCTCCAATGTCCAAAAACTGAAAGCTTTATTTCTGTTCTTCAACTGAGCATGTTTATTATAGTTTTCCAAGGCCTATACTTTCCTCCTTTTCTCTTTCTCTTTTCTGCCTATTTTGGAACTTCTAATTTAAAAGGAAAATAGAGCAAAGGTGGAACACACCACACACACACACACACACACACACACACACACATACACACACCACTAACAAAGGTTGTGTGCAGTTAGGGACTGGTTGTCATCCATGTATTTCTCCCCAGTGATTCATGTACTTGATATAAAATGGTGTGGAATTGGCATGTAATCTGAAAATCTTTAAAATGTTAAGATCACACCCCACGTATTTATGTCCCTAAGTGGAACACAAACACTGTACAAATAGCCCCTTTATAATTACATCAAGTTTAAGGAATTATGGCCTGAAAAGGCCCCTGTATGTTGAGTATAGACACAGTGCTGTTTTCAAATAAGTTCAATCCATGGGTGGTAGAATCTGCAGTGTGGAACCCACATACACAAGGGGCTACAGCATATGCTTTCTTGTAGAGTAAAGATGTGTTTATTAACCGTCCTTTAGCAGATAGTTATTCACTGCATTATATTGCAGGCGCTGCTGGTCCATGTTCCTCACTTCTCATCCTGGAACTGAAGTTGCCTGCTGCATGCTGTAACAGGGAAAAAACATGCTTCTCAACCTCTCAAGTTTCTTTCAAATCGCTGCCCTCTAAGGTAGAGTGGGATAGCCCAGTGGCAGAGTGCTAGCCTACCATACAAAAGCCCTGGGCTCAATCCTTGGCACCATAAGAAAGTAGGAACCACTCACTCTGTCCTCCAACCAATAAGGAAGACAGTCCATAACACCTTTGCGGGGAAAGCTTCAAGACTTTATTAAAGAGGAAAAAAAAAATGGATACACATCCTAACAGTGGCAGCCCTTCTCAGGAGGGATCAGAAATGTCACTACTCAAAAAAAAAAAAAAAAAAAAATCACAGTTTTGCTGGGATTGCCCTCATTTCACCACCCAAATGTTTGTGGAAAAAAGTCTGGAGTTTCTGCCATGCATCCACCTGGGCAATGGCATGAGCCCTGGGCTCCCCTCCATAGACGACAGGCATGCTATAATAGGCGTGCATGCCCGCCTTGCACAGTGGGAAGTAAGGGGGCTCAATATAATGCCCTGCCTTTGGGTAGCAGATGATCTGGGGCTTCTCCTTCCCGTGGGCCTGCAAGCGTTTGGAGATCTCATTGGCATAGAACTCGCTCTTCCAGTTGCGGTCATCCTGACCTACAAGCAACAGGAAGGTCGTGTCTGACCTTTCCACAGGGATGACGCTCTTCTGGTCAGGTCCTTCTAAAGGGCAGTTCAGGACATCCAAAGTATCTTTAAGGCCATCTTTGGTCACCCTGATTCGATTTAGATTACTGCCCAACGGGGGCAGGGTCTCATCCTTATAGTGTAATCTTCCAGCTACATTGGCCACAGAGCCATTGATTATGACAGCAGCTGTGATGCCTTTCAAGAAAGAGGCCATGGAGAGGCAGAGTTGAGCCCCTTTGGAAGTCCCCAGCAGGCCAATCCCCGGTCCCTTGACCTAAGAAAGAGACAGAGAGAAGAAAGGGAATGAGTTCATCTAGAGGGTAGGACAGTTAGTGATGCCAACCTATGGATGCAAGGCAGCCTTTCCTGAATCTCACCCTGCACCATCCTGCCTTTTGAAAGGTGATTAGGTCTCTTCAAATCAATGTCCCTCATGGTAAGATGAGGCTCACCTCTACGTCCCATGGTGTAACTACTCTTCCCCCCCCCCACCTCCACCGCCAGCTTCCAGATAACGACACAGAGAATTCTTTTTAATTATGAATGCTTGGCCTTAGGCTTGTTCCTAACTAGTTCTTACAACTTAAGTTAACCCGTACGTTTTATTCTGTGTTTTTTTACATGGCTTGGTTACCTCTACTCTGTACTGCCCATCCTGCTTACTCTGTGCCAGCCTGGTGACTCTTTCTTCTCCCCAAGACCTCTCTATCTCTAGTGGTCCTGCCTAATGTCTTCCTGCCTAGATATTGGCTATTCAGGTTTTATTAAACCAATCACAGTGGCATATCTTCACACAGTGGAAAGGAATATTCTGCAACACCACGGTCTAGATGAAGCTCATGTGGACCAGTCAGGAAAATGTTTTCTTTTTTATCTGTGATGAATTTACAGTGGTGGGCACTACATTCTCATGACTTCATGATCAACCAATAAGCATCCTAGTAAAGTGAGGTAAGATTCTGCCTATGAGCAAGAGTTCAAGATGCATGTGAAGGTACTGGGGAAGAAAGTGATGCTTCAAACAAAGAGTTTATTTTTAAAAAGAGTGTTGAGGGGAATGAGACTTTGAAGACTTTTTGTTTAAATTCAAAACCATTGATAGACTTTGCAGAGTGGGGACAGGGTTACTGAAGTTACACTATTTCATGATTGTAATGTCAGGCAATGGGACTATGTAGGACCACTACTAGGCTTTCACTGAAATGTTTACAAAACCAGAAGCTCCCAGACAAGGACTCTACTGCTTCTAACATGGAAGCTGTCAAACCTTGCAAAATGAGGCTCCTCCTGTCAGCTCTCACTCCTGCTGGGTTTCATGAGTGGCCTCTTTGTTTCCTTGTTCACACTGCATGTGATTTTCTATTTTCCACATCGGTCCCCAGCTTGCCCCACACTACACTCTGAACTCCTGTGGACCTGATTTTGTCTTCCTCACCTGTAGTTCTGTCTCACTTCTCTATGGTCTGCCAAGTGATGACATTTGTCAGCTAATGTCAGGTCCTAGTGTAGGGCTTCACAGTGTGAGCCATTTGGTGCTCAGGACAAAACCAGAGGCTAGAGACACTCAAGCAAAGCAATGATGCTGCTCAGGGACCCAGCCCAGCTGTGATATCCCTCAGAGAGCCAGACTTTTTTTTTATTAGAATTGTTGTGTGTGTGTGTATGTGTGTGTGTGTGTGTGTGTGTGTGTGTGTGTGTGTGTGTGTTTCTCCATCTATGTCTGTGTGTGCACAGCTATACTCATCTATTCCCTGGATCTGGAGTTACAGGCAGTTATGAGCCACTTGTCCTGGGTACTGCCAACCCTGCCATGGTCCTCTGGAAGATCAGCAAGTGATCTTAAAGGCTGAGCCACCTGTCCAACCTGCTCTCCTCCACTATGTGCCAAACATGTCCATGTCCCAGGAGGCTCCCTTTCCAGACAAACCACAATACCTCCCTTTATCTGAGGTATTCAGTCATCAGACTGCCTGACCAGATATATACCCTGGAACTTCTTCCAGTTGAGAAATTTGCTTTTCTTTCTACTTTGAAAGTGAAGATTGGATTGTCTCACAATGTCTGAGCAACTGGGTTGAAAGGCTTACCTTGGTGTGTGTTGGGAGGTTGTTTTAGGAACATAGTTTCTAAACCAAGAGACAAAAATAACAGCCAACCTGAGGGTGCCTGAGCAGGTAGTTCACAGCTTCCTCAAAGTACTCCAGGTGAAGGATCTTCAAACTCTTGGGGAGGTCATCGTAGTTATAATATGCCAGAGCCATGACAGCAAATCCCTTCCCAGCCAGCAGACTAGCCCGATACTCCAGAAGGCCACCTCCAAGTCCAAAAATGTCTATGATCCCAGGAAAGGGCCCATTTCCTTAGGTAAACAAAAACAATAGTCCTCTAATGAATTTTAGAGGTCGTTTTCATTTAAGTGGGAGCAAGGAAGGGGAGTTATGGGAATCCAAACCTCCTCTCCTACTCTGAGAGAAGACCTCCTTGGATATTACATCTGAGCAGCCCACTGCTTCTGAGTGTAGGAGAGGGAGTGGCAGTCTATCATTTAGTCAGCTCAACAGCATTTGCACCGAGTCCCCAGCAACTCTGAGTGCCTATCTTTATGGATATCAGTTGCTGTCTGGGTGCTGGGTTTAGATGCATGGCTCCTTGTTCAACCTCCTTTGGATCTTCTCAGTTTGCTGGTCCCAATTTTCCAAAGTCCTTATCAATTGTTTTCTTACATCTATGATCTTCCAAATATGTTCTTTTCCTACTTAAACCACCCCAAATCTGTTTTTGATGCTTATAATAAAAATATGATTATTTGATTTTTCAACTATTAAGTTATCAAAGCCTACTGTAAACAGAAGTTTAATGTCCTGACTACCTGTTCCCAAATACCTGGAAGCCGCTTCCAAAATTACCACACAGAGGCTGAATATGAATTGTATATTATAAATGCTTGGCCAATAGCTCAGACTTATTACTAACTAGCTCTTCCATTTTAAGTTAACCCATATTCCTCATTTATGCTCTGCCATGTGTTGGTAGCTTTAGTAGCATGGCATGTTTATCTCCTGCACCCTCTGTGTCTGGCTGGCAATTCCTCACTCTGCGCTTCTCCTTCCCATCATGCTTAGTTTGGTTGTACTATGTAAGATTCCTGCCTGGCTACTGGCCAATCAGAGTTTTATTAAGCCAATTTGATTGACAAATCTTTACAGTGTTCAAGAGGATTATTCCACAGCATTTTCCCCTTTTTGTCTAATTAAAAAGGAAGGTTTTACCCTTAATATAGAAAAACTATATACAACATAAACAGTTATCAAGTAAGAATTACAGTTACAATGTCTGATTGTATTTGACAAAATTAAATAAAATACTCTATCTTCTATCTTATCTTTGTGAGTCCAAAGGTTTATATCTAATTTATCTTATATCACAAGTAAGGAAAACTATAATTATAACTATGTAGTCTTTAACTCCATCCAAGACCTGAGAAGGGAATAATATTACCTGAGTAAACAGAAAGTGCAGGCAAGTGACTTTCAAGAAAATGTGAGAAATGACAGAAACAGCTGGTGCCTGGACAGTCACCAAGGTTCCTCTGTAATGATAGGGCATCCAACTCTGGCCTATTGGCCTATGATATCTGACAGAGTTTCCTGTGAAGCAGGGAGTTTTGAAGGACTGTCCTACCTTATCCTGTTCAGGTATAGCCCAGTCAGCCTCTTTAATAACCAATCAGAGTAGTACATATTCACAGTGTACAGAAGGATTATTCCACAGCATCCTACCATTGGTTTTCCTGTAAAAAAAACCTTTAAAGGACTTCTCCATTGTTAGGTAATGTCTGCATATTCTGTGCCAAGGCTTGTAACTTTTAAAAATTATTTTTAAAAATTTCTTATTTTGGGGCTGGAGAGATGGCTCAGAGGTTAAGAGCACTGACTGCTCTTCAGAGGTCCTGAGCTCAATTCCCAGCACCTACATGGTGGCTCACAACCATCTGTAATGAGATCTGGTGCCCTCTTCTGTGTACATAATAAATAAATAAATCGTTTTAAAAAATTTCTTATTTTATGTGACTGGATGTTTTACTTGCATGTATATTATGTGTACTACTTGTGTGCCTGGTACCCAAGGATGCCAGAAGAGGGCGTCGGATCACCTATACCTGGAGTTAGACAGTGTTGCGCTGCCACGTGGATGCTGAGCATTGAACCCACAGACCCTCTAAGAGCAGCCAATGCTCTTAACTGCTGAGCCATCTCTGTAGCCCAAGGCTTGTAATTTTCAAGGTAGGCATCTTTCTTAGGGTTTCTATTGCTGTGAAGAGACACTATGACCATGACAACTCTTATAAAGGAAAACGTTTAATTGTGGTGACTTGCTTACAGTTTCAGAGACTTAGTCCATTGTTGTCATGGCTGTAAGCATGGCAGCATGCAGGCAGACATAGTGCATAAATATTACTGCACGAATATGTAGCTATCCTATTTAAGGCTGTCGGCCAGAGCCATTTACATTCCAACCATCTTCTACAGCAATATCGGGGCCATCAAAACATGCAGCACCATGGATTAACTGTTGTGTAAGAAATACAGCATCCTTATCCTAGGATGGTCTTCAAACTGCTTTTTTTTTTTTTTTTTTTTTTTTTTTATCAGCATTTCACCAGTTCAAAGTGCCAATCCCCTCGAACATCTCTCTGTGAGTCACTGAACTCAAGTTCCCCTCTTTTATCCCGGGAGTTACCTCAGCATTACCCAGACATGTTTTCAGATTCCGGACTCAGAGTGGCACTCAAGTCCTGCAAGTTCGAAAGTTCCCCAGTGCTTGCGCTGGCCCACCTTGCCTGAAAGACTGTTCTAGAACAGTCAAACCAAACGTGAACCTGTGCACAACCACCCATGGAGCTTACTATCACAGAGAAGATTTCTAGTTCAGGGGGCTTGGGCGAGCCCTGATGCTCTGCTTGCCTAAGCAACCTGCAGCTCAGGACTCCCCCAGCCATGAACCCAAGTCAGAAAGGCTTTCCCAGGGGCCCCTGACCTCTAAGGAGCCCTGGTGAGCGTGGGAGACAGGGAAGAGGGGCCCAGGCACCGCACCCACGAAACATCCCAGGCTGCAAGCCCAGGAGGGAGGCTGCTCACCTGGGGGCAGGAAGAGCGTGGCGCGCACCCGGCCCTCGCGCACGGGCACGCGCCGCACCCCGGGAGCCATGAAGTGACGCTCGTGCACCGCCCGCGCCAGCAGCCGCCCGCCGCCGTCGGGCTCGTGGCCGTCCAGCACCTCCAGCTCCACCGCGAAGGGCGTCTGCACGTCGCGCTTGAGCAGGCGCCAGAAAGGCCGTTCGGGCTCCAGGGCCCAGAGCAGCCCCATGGGCTCGAGCCCCGCGAAGCTGCCGC
>CABHPQ010165977.1:12713-24660 GCA_902168405.1 Peromyscus aztecus
GCTCGTCCCAGCAGCTGCGGCCCGCGGGCTCCAGGCTCAGCGTCGCCACCGCCATGGGGAGCTCGGAGCTCAGAGGCTGGAGGTCACGGGGAAGGGCACGCGAGTCCGGAGCGGAGTCTGGTCTGCTGTGGAACCGTCCTGGTGGGTCCCTGGGAGTTCTTGACCCGTGGGACTCGCTCCGCAGACGAATCGGACAGAAATCGGGCTGATGTCTGCCGGGTGACAGGAGAGGTCAGAGTAGCAGTGGGGCAGAGCCAGGGCAGAGGATTCTGAGCACGTGGTGTTGAGGATCAGTGCACACTAGGTAAATAAGATTGAAGCAAAGTCCGGCCCTTGCGTGGGTTCAGTACCAGGTTTTTTGTTGTTTTTTGTTTTTAAACAACTTTTAAATACCGTGTCACTCTCATTGTAGGGAAATACATAAGGTTGGATGATTTATAAAGAAAAGAGATTTATGTCTTACAGTTTTGAAGTTTAGGAAGTCCAAGTTGGAGTGAGCCCAATATTTGGTCACATGTTATGTAGTTGCGGAAAGCAAACACCGCTCAAAAAACTGGAGGATCATTGCAATTCCAAGCCAGTCTGGCATACATAGAGAGATCCTGTTTTAAACAAACCCATAGACAAAGCATGCAAGAAAGAGGCCAAACCTATCCTTCGAAGAGAAAACTAGAGATGCCCACTCCTGTAACTCACTCCGTTTACCTGGGTAGAGTCCTCCTTAAGTTTCTACTCAACCATACTGGTGCAGGGGTTACTAAGTTTCTACTGCACAAGCTGTGGGAGGTACTAATTCCCTGGCTGAGCCTAGGAGACAAGCAGGTTTCTAGATGTTTGTTGTGCCAATGAAGCTCAGACCATCCCCTTCCCTCAGGCCTAGGGGCGTGGCATAGAGATTGACTGAGGACAATAGGGCTTTTGGCATAACCAGGTGCAGTAAGGCCCGGGGCAGAATTCCACAGGCAGACACAGAACCATGTGTCCAGAGAGAAGAGAGGAAGACAGAGGTTCAGTAGAGGGTAAAGCAGATCTCTTGTAGAGTTTATCAGGGCCAGGCGTATAGAGCCAGGAAGGATATAGATGGAGGGCAAGGGAACAGAGGATGAAGATCAGGTCAAAAGACCTTTCTAAAACTACGAGGACAGGAAAACTGGGCACAGAGAGGAGCTGAGTGTGAGGACAGGGCTGAAACTGTGTAGATAGAATTGATCTAGAAGAATAAAGTGAATGGACTCAAGAACTCAGTGTGCTTAGATTCATTTGATATCCTTCAGATTAGAATCCATAGTCATTGTAGCATCTGTTCTGGACCCTGATAGAAATCTCAAGGCAGGCACTGGGGGGAATTCGTTACCTAGTGGATCAGTGTCTGAGAAGCCTAGCTGTTTGCTAAAATGGTCTATCGTATTTGGGCACACAAGAATTTCATAGCAGAAGACAGCTGAAATATTAAAAACTGGATAACGCCAAATATTTCATAATAAATGGCTGGCCTCTAGAAGAACACCTTGAAATTCCTAGGTATGGCTTTAATATCTAGCTGAATCTCGATAATATATTCTTGCAGCCTGCAAGACAGAATATTGTGAATATAATCCTTGCTTGGTAATTGTTATTGTATATAGTCTTACTGTGTTTAAGTTAAAACCATTTGCTTTTTATTTAGATGAAAGGGGGAAATTTAGAATATTGTTATTATTATTATGATTATTATTTTGTTTTTTGAGACAGGATTTCTCTATGTAACAGTCCTAGCTTTCCTGGATCTCGCTCTGTAGACCAGGCTGGCCTTGAACTCACAAAGATCCACCTGCCTCTGCCTCCAAAGCGCTGGGATCAAAGGTGTGCGCCACCGATACCCAGCATAGAATATTATTTTAAGGTGTGTTACTTTTGTTCATGTTCCATTTGTTTAACTCTGTGAAGCTGTGTTACTTTGCCTAAAACACCTGATGGTGTAATAAAGGACTGAATGGCCAATAGCAAGGAGGCAAAAGGATAGGCGGGGCTGGCAGGCAGAGAGAATACATATAGGGAGAAATCTGGGAGTAAAAAAGAGATGGAAGAGAGAAAAGAGGAAGCAGCCAGAGAAGGAGGAGGACTCCAGGGGCCAGCCACCCTGCCACCCAGCCACCCAGCAAGCCCTGGAATAAGAGTAAGATTTACAGAAGAGAACAGAAAAAGCCCAGGTGCAAAACGTAGACGGGATAATTTAAGTTAAGGAAAGCTGGCAAGAAAAAAGCCAAGCTAAGGCCAGGCATTCATAAGTAAGAATAAGCCTCCGTGTGTGATTTGTTTGGGAGCTGGGTGGCGGGCCCCCCAAAAAGAGCAAAAAAAACAAACCCCAAACAACAACATCTTAACATGCACATACCCGCGGTAGCTGTACTCACTTCCTGGTACCCAAGCGCCTGGCCCACACCTCTAAGTGTTTGACCATCTCCCTCCCACTTGGACAGTGTCCGTTCCGAGGGCAGCTGCTGTCACTTGCTGCTGTGCTAGGAAACAGTCTCATCTGTTGAGGGCAGAGTTTGGTCTCCTTCTTGCCTTTCATTTCTTTACTCGGTTCTCAAATCTAACACCCTTCCACTTTCAAACCCTACCAAACCTCAGGCCCCTAGTGCTGAGGCTCACGGGCTCCAATCCTGCTGTTAGAATCCTGCCCTTACTCCAGCTACATGACTGCACATGGGCAGTTCAGGGTATTGCGTCCTACGTCAGCAGTGGGCACTGGCGGCTCTGTACACGCAGCGTGGTCACACAATGGGCCCCTTAAAAGCCTGACGCAGACCCCATCCTCTCTCTCTGCTCTCTCCACTCTGCTCTCTCTCCTCCCCAGGCCTGGTCCCCTCTCCCCCCAAATAAAGCTCTCTGTAACTAAGTAGTCGTGGCTGTGGCTCGAGACTTTTCCGCCCATAACCAGCGCCACCACCAACGCCGTTTATCATCCTTTCCCCTGCCGTGATGATAATGGACTGAACTGTAAGCGAGCCGCTCCAATGAAATGTTTTTCCTTTGTGAGTTGCCGTGGTCATGGTGTCTCTTCACAGAAATAGAAACTAACTAAGACAACTGCACTCTGTCCTTTCACCTTGGTTCTTCCTACACACGCTCCTCTCGGTAGCTTTCCCTTGTCGACTGACTGCAAGCTTCAGTGTGAGATCCCCATAGCTCAGGTGTCTGTGTTGTGGTGTTTGAAACCATTGGGAAAGATCAAAGACTTAGACTCCATTCAGATTTAGATGAAATGAACTTACGTTTACTCCTAGGAGAAGGATGGCGTCCCTAGAGCCAAACAGCAAGCCATGCCGAAGGGGGCTAAAGGCAGGGTTTATACTGGTGGACAGCAAAGGTGTACCTCACGGTCATCTGTGGAGTCCACAGCTGGGCAGGGCAGCTGTTTTCATTCCCTCAGTCGTTTCTCTTTTCCATTGTATAATAATACAAAGACCATTTCGGTCCAGTCCACAACAGTAAGCAAGTTTACAAAGGCAGAGAGCAAGTGGTTAGATACCTCCAAGCAGGAGCACGGTTAGTCCTATTCTTCTCTCACCTGCAGGCCACTGGGATCTCACAGGCATTCCAGGGTAAAGCTCAACAGCCCCTAAGGGATGCCTGGTACCACGTTAAGTGTCTTTAGCCATCACAGGGGAGTGAAGTGTAAATTATTACACAGGTCTGAGCACTCTGGGGGAAGTGTCACTAATCAGCTGGGCTAGAGCAGGCAGAAACACAGTGCCATCAGGTTAGGGCTGGCTGTCATGTCCCCACATCTTCTTCCAGGTCCCTTTTCCAGGTGCCACTTGCATTCTGCTTCTTTTTGGGGGGTGGGACGGGGCGGTGGGGTTTGAGACAGGGCTTCTTTGTGTAGCCTTGACTGTCCTAGAACTCACTCTGTAGACCAGGCTGGCCTCAAACTTACAGAGATCCGCCTGCCTCTGCCTCCCAAGTGCTGGGATTAAAGGTGTGCGCCACCACTGCCCAGCTCTTCCACTTGCATTCTGAAGGAGACTTCTGCACAGCAGGGCTCCCTCCTAGACCCTGGCTTAGGCACAAACCACACCCTGTTTTCACACAGATCCTTTAGTAATTAAGGAAGAAAAGTCAATATTGGCTGCTTCCTGACTCAGGCAGGAAAATACCAGCAAATGACCTTGCAGATGTAATTTTTAAGAGAAGAGAGGGGAGGTCTGTGTTAGAATGGGCTAGGAGGCAGTGGTAAAGGGTGTAGGGGGTGAGGGAGAAGAGGAAAGGGACAAAGGAAAGGGGGCAGGGATATTTGTCCTGGAGGACAAAGGACTCCCTCTGGATAGAGAGGAGACTGATGTCACACATAGGCAAATGGTGGTTTATAAAGGTAAAGGGAAACCCTGTGTTAGGATGTGTTTAATTTTAATTGGGCGTGTTAATTAGGTGAGGGACTTCTGACTGCTAGACTTGAGCACTACAATAGCTAGACCTTAGTAGTCAGCCTCTGGAGGAGGAAAGGGCCAAATAAGGAAATAGATCTTGGTGGCTGGCTGTAGGAATGTAATCTGTTCATGGCAAGGCAGAGGGAATGGAGGAGAAGAGCATGGCCTGCCAGAACCACATGCCTGAGTGGGCTACGCTGCCAGGGAAGGAAGAGAAGAGAGACACAGACACTGCTGGGGACCTAAGGTCGTTCAGAGACCAGTCTGACTTGAGTTTTGATGTTAGTAAAATAGAGGCTTTTTACTAAAACTGGCCTGGACCGACCCAGAGAGAATCCTCTACATAAGTCCTCAGCTACTGTTAGTCCGAGGATTATAAAGGTAAACCCCACAAAGTTATAATTTTGGGGAGCCAAATTAATTCATATCCTGTCTGGGTGCAGGCAGGGCTTGACTTTGTAACAACCAACCAGCAGATGCCTCAGCCATCCAGGCAAGCTGCCATTTCATACAAAAGTGGAACTTAGCAGTTAGCCTGTGCAATCCTGTGACCCATTACCTTGTAAGAGCAGCTGAGGCAGTGAGATATTTCACAGCAATCGGCAGTTTTTGAGAACAGTCCAGCTGCACTGGGAAGTCGTCCATCTTGGGCAAGGTACATTCAAGATAGGAAAAACTTCCTCATGACTTACATGCTAGAAACAATTTTGTTTTTACAAGCCTTCCCTGCACAGTAAATTATCCTCTAAACATAATGCTCACCATCACCAATACACATCCAGTGAATCTGGGATGAGGTGGGGTTCTCCAATGCTGCCACTAACCCGGAAACTAGAACTAGTGTGTTTAGCAGGTACAACACAGGGGTGGGGTTAGCTGGTCTCTGTGGGAAGTCTGAGAAGGGCAGCAGTCTCAGGCTATGAACATGGGGGAAGGAGGAGGCTGTAGCAGCTGGACTGTACATAGTAATCAGTAATCAATTGTTCATAAACACTCATACTTCCATTCTGAAAGAAAGCTCTGCCATCCTTCTTGAGCCTGGCCCATCTGGGTAACAGCTTTGCCAATTTCTCATGGGTCAATTGGTCTTGGAGTCCTTGACAAACTGTAACAAGTAACCTGTTCTTTAGTTTTAAGGGTGAAAAAGGCTGTTACATACTGATTTTTTTAATTTTTAAAATTTTATTTATTTATTTTTTCCGGAGCTGGGGACCGAACCCAGGGCCTTGCGCTTGCCAGGCAAGCGCTCTACCACTGAGCTAAATCCCCAACCTAATTTTTAAGATTTTTAACTGTGTATGTATATGAGGAGGTATGTGCACATGATGCCAATAACTGCTGAAGACAGAGGTATTGGAACCCTCAACAGCTGGAGTTATAAGGTGCTGGCTTGTGAGAAAACTCTCTCCCCCCAAACCCCCCCCCCCCAAAAAAAAACCCAACACACACACAAAGACAAGAGTCTTGTGACCTCAGTTTCTTCAAAAACACTGAATGGTTCTTAACTGTGCTTTTGTGTCTCCCCCAGGTATAGCAGATGGGAGTGGGTGTGTTTCAAATTGCTCGTTACAACTGGCTACTGTTATTTGTTTACATGCCTCTGTGGAAAAACATGGTTTTGCCACCTGAGGCTTGCCCTTTTTGTACACTTTGCTCATGTGACTCCTCCTACCCCTGAGAGTATAAATTGTCTGATCCTCTGAATAAACTTGGCTATTGCATGAGACTTTAGTCTGACTCATTTTCAGGCTCCATTCTCCCAGGTCCCACCACCTCGAGAGTGGTAAACACTCTTCAGCCTCTCAAGTTTCTTAAAAATCGCTTCCCTCCCTGGGAGAAGACCAAATACTATTGCTCTGCTAAAGGAATATAGCAATAAAAGGCTCCTCATGACATACAGCAGCACCCACAGATCAGTGCCTCTCTTGGCCTTCATCGGTAGATGGGAATTAATGCAGGAGCCCACAACTGAACAGTGTGCAGAGTGAGAGACTTTGGCGCACTCAGCCCTACATGGGATGTCTCCTTCAAAGTCCTCCCCTCAGGGCTCAGGGTCTTTGCAGAAGAGGAGGCAAAAAGATTGCAAGAGACAACCAGGCGGTGGTGGCGCCTGCCTTTAATCCCAGTACTCGAGGCAGGTGGATGGATATCTGTGAGTTCAAGGCTAGCCTGGCTCTTACAATGTTGTATTAATTTTTTTTCTCGAGACAGAGGTATAGGATGACTCCAAGGAGACAGTGTTTTCCAAACATGACAGAATTGAACTCACAGAGACTGTGGCTGGACATATAAGACCTGCACATTTTCAAGCCAGTTGGGATCGTAGCCCTGAGAGGGGAAAGTGGACATGGGGTCCACTCCTAACCAAGAAGCTATTTAGAATTGATACCCACTGACAAACAGAAAATCAGTTTTCTCGAATGGAGTGTCACTGCATGTCAACTACACTCCAGGGCAGGTCCCATGCCCAGTTGCTGGCTAACACAAATGAACCCCGTGTGTGTGTGTGTGTGTGTGTGTGTGTGTGTGTGTGTGTGTGTGTGTGTGCTTGTTTTGATTTTTTTGCTTTTACAGATTTCTTTGTCTTTTCTTTCCTTTTTTTTTTTTTGGTTTTTTGTTTGTTTGTTTTCGAGACAGGGTTTCTCTGTGTAGCTTTGTGCCTGTCCTGGATCTTGCTCTATAGACCAGGCTGGCCTCGAACTCACAGAGATCCATCTGCCTCTGCCTCCCGAGTGCTGGGATTAAAGGCGTGTGCCACCAACACCTGGCTACAGTTTTGTTTTGAGAGTGAGAGAATACAGAGTTGGGTGGGGAGACTCTGGGAGGAGTTGCAGGAGGAGAAAATGTGATAAAATATATTACATGAAAAAAATTTAAAAAATAAATGAATTGCTGCCCTCTAAGGTAAAGTGGGATAGCCCAGTGGCAGAGTGCTAGCCTACCATGCAAAAGCCCTGGGCTTAATCCTCGGCACCATAAGAAAGTAGGAACCACTCTGTCCTCCAGCCAATAAAGAAGACAATCCATAAAACCTTTGGGGGGAAAGTTTCAAGACTTTATTAAAGGGGAAAAAAATGGATACACATCCTAACAGTGGCAGCCCTTCTCAGGAGGGATCAGAAATGTCACTACTCAAAGAACATCACAGTTTTGTTGGGATTGTCCTCACTTCACCACCCAAATGTTTGTGGAAAAAAGTCTGGAGTTTCTGCCATGCATCTACCTGGGCCATGGCATGAGCCCTGGGCTCCCCTCCATAGACGACAGGCATGTTAAAATAGACATGTAGGGAAGCCTTGCACAGTGGGAAGTAAGGGGGCTCAATATTGTGCCCTGTTTGGGGATAGCAGATGATCTGGGGCTTCTCCTTCCCGTGGGCCTGCAAGCGTTTGGAGATCTCATTGGCATAGAACTCGCTCTTCAAGTTGCGGTCATCCTGACCTACAAGCAACAGGAAGGTCGTGTCTGACCTTTCCACAGGAATCAAGCTCTGCTGGTCAGGTCCTTCTAAAGGGTAATTCAGGACATCCAAAATATCTTTAAGGCCATCTTTGGTCACCTTGATACGATCTACATGTATGCATAAAGGGGGCAGGGTCTCATCCTTATAGTGTAATGTTCCAACAACATTGGCCATAGAGCCATTGATTATGACAGCAGCAGTGATTCCTTTCAAAAAAGAGGCCATGGAGAGGCAGAGTTGAGCCCCTTTGGAAGTCCCCAGCAGGCCAATCCCCGGTCCCTTGACCTAAGAAAGAGAAAGAGAGAAAAAAGGGAATGAGTTCATCTAGAGGGTAGGACAGTTAGTGGTGCCAACCTATGGATGCAAGGCAGCCTTTCCTGAATCTCACCCTGCACCATCCTGGCTTTTGAAAGGTGATTAGGTCTCTTCAAATCAATGTCCCTAGTGGTAAGATGAGGCTCAACTCTAAGACCCCCGGTCTACATGAAGCTCAAATGGGAAATAACAGGCTCATTCCTAAGCATAAATATGTCAAAGGAAGCATGAGGATAAGTCGAGAAAAGCTTAGCTCTTTTCCTATGGTGCTTTTATACTTGAGGGCACTGCACTCATGTAAGTTGATGGTATTAATGTGAACGCAGGTAATATTCTGTTATGGATAAGAGTCTGAGTGAGACACATACATATGTACAGAAGAAGAGAAAGAAATTGTCTTAGTTAGGGTTACCATTGCTGTGATGAAACTCCAAGACCAAAAGCAAGTTGGGGAGGAAAGGGTTTATTTGCCTTGCATATCCACATCATAGCCCATCATTGAAGGGAGTCAGGACAGGAACTCAAACAGGGCAGGATCCTGGAGGCAGGAGCTGATGCAGAGGCCATGGAGGGGCGCTGCTTACTGGCTTGCCCTTCATGGCTTGTTCAGTCTGCTTTCTTATAGAACCCAGGACCACACCAGCCCAGGGATGACACCGCCCACAATTGGGTGGGTCCCTTCATGTCACTAATTAAGAAAATGCTCTACAGGCTTCCCTGCAGACCCATCTTACAGAGGCATTGTCTCAGTTGAGGTTTCCTCCTCTCCAATGACTTTAGCTTGTTCAAGTTGACATAAAACTAGCCAGAACAGAGAGAAACAAGGGTCTCCAAAACTGAAATTAGTGCTACTTTTATCAAAGAGTTATTTGAGATCATTGTAAAGGTACTTATTTAATGGTATATATGAATATTACAAAATCATGGAGAGGTATGTATAAATAAAATCTCCTTGGCAAAGTTGGCCCATTACCTCCTTCTGTATCAATTTTCTTCTAACACATAGGTTGTAGCAGGCACTGAAAGGTTTACAAAACCATAATTGATAGGACAAGTTCCCAGACAACGACTCTACTGCTTCTAACAGGGAAGCGTTGCCAAAATAGGCTCCTCCCGTCAGCTCTCACTTCTGCTGGGCTTCATGAGTGGCCTCTTCGTTTCCTTGTTCACACTGCATGTGATTTTCTATTTTCCACATCTGTCCCCACCTTGCCCCACACTACACTCTGAACTCGTGTGGACCTGATTTTGTCTTCCTCACCTGTAGCTCTGCCTCACTTCTCTATGGTCTGCCAAGTGATGACGTCTGTCAGCTAATGTCAGGTCCTACTGTAGGGCTTCACAGTGTGAACCATTTGGTGCTCAGGACAAAACCAGAGGCTGGAGACACACTCAAGCAAAGCAGTGATGCCGCTCAGGGCCCCAGCCAGCTGTGGTTTACCTTGGCCTTCTCTGCTCTTAACACTGAATGTGCCCATACCCCAGGTAGCCTCCTTTCGGGACAAACCACGATTTCAGGCTCTCGTCTGTGTGTTTCCATTGTCAGACTTCCAGCCAACTCTATGCCTTATCTAGTTCAAAAATTGACTTTCCTTTTTGGCTTTGGAAAAGACTAAATATTGGGGGCTGGAGAAATGGCTCAGTGCTTAGCATCCACATGGCAGCTCACAACTGTCTGTAATTCTAGGTCCAGGGGATACAAAACCCTCTTCTTGCCTTCACAGGTATCAGGCACACATGTGGTTCACAAACATGCATGCAGGCAAAATACTCATATGCATGAAAACTTTTTAAAACAATAAAAGCAATCCAATATTTCATTATATCACCATGCTGTAGAAGCCCATGAAGGTTTCCTAGTGAGGTCTGAGCTTGCTTTACCCAGCAGAACTGCATTAGAGGATAGCTTGACAATGTGTGTGGTTACCAGGTTAGCTCAGAAGGGTCTGTACTTGGCTGTGCTGTGGGGAGGTCTTTTGCTCCACCCCTTGGCATTCCTTTAAGAAGCCCTTTAGACGGAACAGAAGGGGCCGGTGGTTAAGGATCCAGTCCCTTCCGAGCTATCCTGTGTTTCTATCTGTCTCTCTCCCCTCTATATTTCTATCTATTTCTCACTTCTCCCTCCTCAAGAGTATAGAACCCTGGGGTAAAAGAGGGAGTGGACCTCCCACACTGTGCCTTAGCAACTGGACTGAAAATCCTGCATTGGTGAATGGATGCTTCTAAACCAAAAGACAAAAATAACAGCCAACCTGGGGGTGCCTGAGCAGGTAGTTCACGGCTTCCTCAAAGTACTCCAGGTGAAGGGTATCCACGCCCTTGGGGAGGTCATCGTAGTTATAATACGCCAGAGCCATGACAGCAAAACCCTTCCCAGCCAGCAGACTAGCCCGATACTCCAGAAGGCCACGTCCAAGTCCAAAAATGTCTATGATCCCAGGGAAGGGTCCATTTCCTTAGAAAGAGAGACACAAGAAGGAGAGACAGTTTATCATTTACTCAGCTCAACAGCATCTGCATTGAGTTCACTGCAGCCCCGAGTGTCCATCATCATGGATGTCAACCTTTGGCTGGGGGCTGGGGCTAGGTACTTGGTTCTTTCTAGAGGTTCCCAGGGATCCTCTCAGTTATTTGGTCCCAATTTCCCAATGCCTGTTCCATTGTATTCCTAAATCAGTGACCTCCCAGCACTTTCTTTCCTGCTTAAACCATCCAGAATTTTCAAAAATGTGTGTGTAATGAAAAGATCTGGTTAATTGCACTTCTTAAGTATTGTGATATCAAAATCTATCATTGAGCCGGTGGCGCACGCCTTTAATCCCAGCATTCGGGAGGCAGAGGCATGCGATCTCTGTGAGTTCGAGGCCAGCCTGGGCTACAGAGTGAGTTCCAGGACAGGCTCCAAAGCTACACAGAGAAACCCTGTCTCAAAAAACAAAAAACAAAACAAAACAAACAAACAAACAAACAAAAAAGAAACAAAAATCTATCATTGATAATCTTGAAAAAAAATTATGAAAGAAATTCTAAATTCTCAGGTAGTGTCTCTACATTCTATGCCAAGGCCTGTGATTTTTCAAGATTGCTACCAAAGAGTCAAATAAAGTCCACGTTTATCTGTACTTGCTTGTAAATTCCTAGATTTAAAAATCATTTATTAGTAGCAGGGTATGATGGCACACGCCTTTAATCCCAGCACTTGGGAGGCAGAGGCAGGCACATCTCTGAGTTCGAGGTCAGCCTGGTCTACAGAATGAGTTCTAGGACAGCCAGGGCTACACAGAGAAACCCTGTCTTGACAAACAAAAAATTTTAAAAATTATTAATATTTATGTGTTTGAGTATTTGGGGGTATAGTTATATCAGTGATTAGTACCCTTGGAGGCCAGAAGTGGACATCAGATCCCCTAAAACTGGCATTATGGACAGTTGTGAGTTGCCATTTGGGTCATAGGAGGGGAATTCAGGTCTTCTGCAAGAGTAGTGAGTTCTCCATCTCTCTAGCCCCAAGCTTCTGGATTTTTATGACCCGACCTTCCTTGCATTTAACTTTATCTTTTGTTTGTCTCACCAAGGTTTTTCTATTTTCTTTGTGTGTTTTGAGTTAGCAAGAACTTCTTCTTGGTCCCGATGTTACAAAGGCACATCCTTTGTTTTGAGTTTTTTGTTCTTTTGGGTTTTATTTTTAAAATATTTATGTATTTGGATGGGAGGGAGCTGGAGAGATGGTTCAGTGGTTAGGAGTACTGGCTGTTCT
>CABHPQ010165978.1:9772-22926 GCA_902168405.1 Peromyscus aztecus
TGTGAGCATGTGAGCACGGGTGCCCATGTGTGGAGGCCAGAGGTGATAGCTAAGGTCATTCTTCGTTTTTTCTCCACTGTAATTTTGGAGCTCTGAGCTTCAGAGATCCTCCTTCTCTGCCTCCTGCACCCGCCTCCCACTCAATGGAACTGGGGTTTCCGATGAGCACCTCATTCTGGGCTTTTATTATGTCGGTGCTGGGGATGCGAACTCAGACCCTTATGTTTGCACGTAAACACCTGACTCACCGAGCTATTTCACTGGCCCCTTCGCCATGCTTTTAAAAAATTTATGACCTCTCAAGAACAGTTGTAACACAAAAAGGTTTTGCAATGTAGACAGCATGCTATTGAGTGTTGTTTTTTTTTTTTTTTTTTCTATTTTATTTTTAAACTCAGGCAGGCCTCAGCCTCACTGTGGAACTGACAGTGACCTTGAACTCCTAGTTCTCCCGCCTCAACCTCCCAAGTGCTGGGGATTCCAGGCATGTACCCAGCAGCTACCAACAATCCATTTTTAATAGAGCTGTTTCCATTGGCTGTGTACAGGTCTAGCTTTGGATTCTGGGTGATCTTTGCATCCGTGTGTATGTGGTGTCAATTTGTCCTTTTTATCCTGCTCAATTGTACACACAGAAGGTTGGGAATGTAGTTCAGTAAAAGAACATTTGGCTGGCTTACATAGAGCCCCGGATTTGATCTCCAGCACTACACAAAACACAAAGTACTGATCTGTTTGCAGAAGGGGAGACCCAGTTCCTCCAGGGGAGCCAATAGTTGTCATGGATCTTTTGGCCTCCATCCCAGAAACCTGTGCAAATGGCCAGGAAAGACCTAAATGGAAACTTGAAGGGGGATCTGGGCCAGGGCATTGGCCCACCTGTGTTCAGCAGGATGTTCTGAATCTGGACAGTCCTCCTTCTGCCCACCACACTGCAGGAAGATGGGAACCATATCCCTAAATTATAGTTGTGGGCTTGTCCTGGCTGGCTCATGCTGCTTTTGTCTGTCCCAGCTTGTGTGTCCCTGGGGCAAGGACCAGGTCAGTGTGACATGTTCTCAGATGCCAGCCAGGAACTTGACTAAGATGTGCCAGTCTGTACAGTTTCTTGACTAGACCCGAGTAAGGATTCAGGGCAGCTCGAGGGCCACTGAAGACAGTGATAAATGCCAGCACTCAGGGTCTTTTTAATGTGGGACAAGGGAGCGTTGCTGGCTGTGGGAACAGACAGGCAGCTTCAACCCTGAGTGTGCTTGATGCTGAGCTGAGCTGAGCTGAGCTGAGCTGGTGTTCCCTGCATGACTCTGACCCACCCGGGATTTCTTCTCGAATGTTAAAAAGGTACTGAGCTGAGGGATGAGGATGTGGCTCGGATGGGGGAGTACCTGCCTAACATGCAGGAAGTCACTCAGTTCCTAGTACCACATCTGATTGGATATGGTAGCCTTCATCCGTGGTCCCAGCACTTTCAAAGGCAGAGTCAGGGGAATAAATGTTCAAGATTATCCCCAACCATACAGCGACTTTGAGGCCATCCTCAGTGTCATGATCTGTGTCAACACCCACCCCCGACACAACACACACAAGTACACACACACATACACACACACACACACACACACACACACACACACACACACACGGGCACACACGGGCACACACAAACACACACAAGTACACACACACACAGGCACACACGGACACATACACACATACACACAAGCACACATGGACGGACACACACACACACACACACACACACACACACACACACACACACGGGCACACACCGGTAAGGGTATCATGGCCTCACTCACCACCTGTTCCTGCCACTCATGGGCTTCCCAACAGCTGGTGGTGAGACACTGTCACCTCTCACCTTGTTCCTTATGAGAATCTTGCTGATGGTACCCCAGGGGACCCTGGAAATACTTGTGTCTGTCTGTCCATCTGTCTCTTCTTCTGTCTTAGTTGAGTGCTCAGCTGAGCTCATGGTGACCCACCCTGGTCAGGTATCTTGGGCACCACGCAGTCCCAGATTCATTGCTCCTGAGCAAACTGCTGAACTGAAGGGACCAATGGATGAGATGAAAGAGCCAGGGCCTCTGTCAGGGATGGGGCTGAGGAGGGCTTGTCTCTGTGACCCCTCATTTCTAACTGTCATCTAGCCACCAATTAGGACCAAGCTGCGTAGATCTTACATGCAACAGTCACTTCTCAAAAAAAAAAGTATCATCATTTTTTTCAATCTCCATAATAGCCTGCTCTGTTAGTGTCAGGATTCTCTCCCCTTTACAAATGGGGAAACTGAGGTACAGGAAAGCAAGGTATTTGCCTAGCTTTATCCAGCTTTTAAACAGCAGGGCCACTTGTACCCATCTCCAAGCCCTGTGACAGCCATGTGGGGCAGGCAAGGGCCACCACACCGGACCATCTTCTGCTTCATTCTGGACACCCCTTCCCACTGCTCAGGGGAGATTCGCTCAGGAGGCTTGTGAGCAGTTCTGAGGGGACACCACTGGGCACTCATGCCTGGTAGGAACCCTGACTTGTCATCGATTGGAATGTCTGACTCTGGAGAAGCTCACTCCAGAGTATGTGAGTGCAGATCTTCTAGGGTCCCTGATGGACACACGAGATGATGGTGGTGGTGTCCTGTCCCCTCCTCCAGCTCAGTTTGCCCAGCTGGCCCAGCTGAACCCCCAGGAGCGCATGAGCCGGGAGACAGCCCTCCAGCAGAAGCAAGTGTCCCTGGAGGCCTGGCTGCAGCGGGAGGCACAGACACTGCAGCAGTACCGTGTGGTCAGTGGGTCCTGTGTCCCTCTGCCCCGGGAGGGCGCTCTGTCACCTGAGAGTCGGGGCACCAGGTCTGGGACGGAGCCAAGATGAGAACAGGCCCCCTCTTTGCTGGGGTGCATGTGAGGTGGAGCAGGTGGAGAGGGTAGGGCCAAGCCCTGGGTCCTAGGCCAGGGCCAGTGGGCTGCACCCCGGGACCCAGGAGGCTGCTGTGCCCTCCCGCAGGAGCTGGCTGAAAAGCACCAGAAAACCCTGCAGCTGCTTCGGAAACAACAGACCATCATCCTGGACGATGAGCTGATCCAGTGGAAGCGGCGGCAGCAGCTGGCCGGGAACGGGGGTCCCCCCGAGGGCAGCCTGGACGTGCTGCAGTCCTGGTGAGGGCGAGAGGTGGGCAGGGTGGGCAGGGGCTTGGGCAGTGGCGCCAGCTGCCTCTCCTGTCCCTGTGTTGGCCTGAGCAGCAGATTCCCGCTGTCTGTGACAGTTCTCACTTATCAGTGTCTTGGCTCCTGATGGGACTGGGCTCCTCAGTCCCGTGCCACCTCCCCCAAGGGATAGTGGTGCTTTGGAATAGACAGGGCTACTCTTGAGCTGGTTGGTTCCAAGTTGGGGCCACCCTGTCTGTCCTCTGCTTTTGGAAAATGGGACTCTACTCTGTGCCTGTGCAGGGTAGCGGTGGCCAGTGCCAGCACCTTGGGTGGGGGTGTGGCTTTGTTGGGAGGAAGTGTCATGTGGCCTCTTCCCCTGGCCTGTGCTGGAACAGAAGCCACTGTCCCTCTGAGGGCCTGGGCTCCTTGCAGGTGTGAGAAGCTGGCCGAGGTTATCTGGCAGAACCGGCAGCAGATCCGCAGGGCCGAGCACCTCTGCCAGCAGCTGCCCATCCCTGGCCCCGTGGAGGAGATGCTAGCCGAGGTCAACGCCACCATCACAGACATCATCTCAGCCCTGGTCACCAGGTGACTGCTGCCTCCCGGCCACGCTCAGAGAGTCATGGCAGTTCCTGGGGGTGGCCATGTTGAGGCCCAGGAGCTGTCCAAACCCGGCGCTCTGCCTCAGTCCTCTTCCACCCTCCCCCACCCACTGTGGCTCCAGTGGCTCTGCTTCTGTGGCTGTCCTGGCCCAGTGTGTGTTGGGGACACTGCAGGAAGCACCGTGGTGTCCAGCCTCCCTCACACCTGTCTCCAACCCCCGATGCCCTCCCCGGGAACAGAGGCCAGGCCCCTCCTCCTCTCCCTGTCTGCCTTCTCCTAATAGGCCCCACAGGCAGGTCCTCCCCTCCCAGCTGGCCTCCCAGCTCTCTCCCTGAGCCAGCACCTGGTCACCTGTCTGGTCACTTGTGCCCCTGCAGCACGTTCATCATCGAGAAGCAACCTCCCCAGGTCCTGAAGACCCAGACCAAGTTCGCAGCCACCGTGCGCCTGCTGGTGGGTGGGAAGCTGAATGTGCACATGAACCCGCCGCAGGTGAAGGCCACCATCATCAGTGAGCAGCAGGCCAAGTCCCTGCTCAAGAATGAGAACACCCGCAAGTGAGTGCAACTGTCCCTCCCTCCTGGGTTTGGATCCTGTTTCTTCTGCTCGGGTGGGGCCTGGGTGGTGGGTAAGCCCAACCCTCATCCCTTCAGGGCATTCTTGTGTCCCTGGTTCTCCATAACACACCCCTCCCTCTGAGTGCTTTCCCAGCCTTGCCCGTGTCTGACACCCAGTAGGGCAGCCAACTTTGAACTGCATGTGGTCCGATCATTTGTGCTGAGCAGTGGGTACACCACTGTGATCCAAAGAGAACTTGCCTCTCTCCTAAACCGGACCACTGACCTGCAGAGCCTACTGCGCTCAATGAACTGTGATTGCTGGCACAGCTGTGTGCCATACAGGCACACACATACAGGGGCTCATGTTGCTGGTGATAAGAGTTGATATTTAGAGCCTGGAGTGGGTGGGTTAGCACATCCTTGTATTTCCAGTTCTTGGGAGGCAGAGGCGGGAGGATCAAGAGTTCAAAGTTATCCTCAGCTCCATAGTCAGTTTGAGGCCTGTTTGGACAAAAAGAGACTCTGTCAAAAAATAAATAAATAAATCAAAACAAAACAAAACAAAACAAAAACCCATAACAAAGTCAGCCAGGCATGGTGGTGTCCACCTTGATCCCAGTCTTGGGAGGCAGAGTCAGGTAGATCTCTGTGAGTTTAAAGCCAGCCTGATCTACATAGTTTCAGGCCAGCCAGGGCTACAGAGTGAGACTCTGTCTTAAAAACAAACAAACAAACAAACAAGTAAACAACAAAATCACCAAAGAGTCCTATCAGGGCAGCAGTTGGATAGGGAGTTGCTGGTGCTGGGGTTGGAGAGAAAGGTTTGTTTGTTTGTTTGCTTGCTTGTTTGTTTGTCTCTCAGGAAGAACCCACATGTTGAGCTGGAAGAGTGTAGAGAGGCACACAAGGTCTTGAAAAAGCTATCCATGTAATGCTTGAATGTGTGAATGGAGTGATGTAGGAGGCTTGTCTCATCTTTGATGATCCCATTAAAAACATGTCTCCCAGACCCAGAGATGTCAGCTTTTGACGCATGCCTGCTTAGTGTGCACAAAGCCCTGGGTTTAGACCCTGGCACCACACTGTGGAGCTGGGCTCCCCTCTCTTTGCAGTGAGTGCAGTGGCGAGATCCTGAACAACTGCTGTGTCATGGAGTATCACCAGGCCACCGGCACCCTCAGTGCCCACTTCAGAAACATGGTGAGGCCAGGTCTGCCTTAGAGGAGAGGTCTGCCCAGGGCAGGGGCTTGGTCGCCATTTATCTCTGTCTCATACTGGTCTCCTGGTTCACAGTCACTGAAAAGAATCAAGCGCGCTGACAGGCGTGGTGCGGAGTCTGTGACGGAGGAGAAGTTCACGGTCCTGTTTGAGTCCCAGTTCAGTGTTGGGAGCAATGAGCTGGTGTTCCAGGTGAAGGTGAGCCTCTGGCCACTCCATCCCCGAGGGCCAACCAGCTTAGTGAAGGGATCTGCCCAAGCTTGCCGGGCTCCTGTGGGAAAGCTGCAGACTGAGCTGGGTGTAAGGTATACTCCTGTAAGCCCAGGAGTTAGGAGCTAAACAGGAGAATCACAAGTTCAGGGCCAGCCTGAGCTACCGAAGGGAAATCATGTCCCAAAAAGCAAAAGAGCAGGGGCTGGAAGGCTGGAGAAATGGCTCAGTGGTTAAGAGCACAGGTCCAGAGGACCCAAGTTCAATTTCCAGCACCCACGTGGCATCTCACAACCATCTGTAACTCCAATTCCAGGGAATCCAATGCCCTCTTCTGACCTCTGTGGGCAGTGCACGAATGTAGGGCACATACATGCATGTAGACAAAACACCTGTACACATAAAATAATTTTTTTTGAAAGGGAGATGGATGTTTCAGCAGCACTTAAGAGCATTTGCTGTTCTTGCAGAGGACCCAGGTTCTGTTCTCAGTACCTACACGAGACAGCTTGCAACCACCCTTTCAAAACAAGCAAAATGTAGAGCTTCCAAGATGGCCTAGCTGGTGCAAACTCTTGCTGTACAAGCCTGACATCCTCAGTTTGAGCTGGAACCCACAGTAGATGGGGAAAATAGCCTCCTGAAATAGCTGTCCTTGGATATCCCCCCAACACACACACTTATAATAATAATAAATAATTTAAGAAGCAGACTAGAAATCTATCTCAGTTGGTAAAATGTCTGCCTAGCATACAGGAAGCTCTAGGTTTGGTTCCCAGCACCATATAAAACCAGGAATAGTGGTGCACACCTGTAACTCAGAGGTATAGGCAGGAGAATCAGAAGTTCAAAGTCATCCTCAGTTACATAGGGAGTTCAAGGCCAGCCTGGGATACATGGGACCCCGTTTACAAAACAATACAACAACGAAAAGGGTATGTAATATAATGCAGTACAAATACCACAGGGCTCGGAGTCCTCTTGCCTCTTGCAATGCCCTGAGAATCCACTTTGATTCTGCAGGCGCCCGTTTGCTGTGGTCATCACCATATTACTTGGGCAATGGGCTAAGAAGAAATGTATCCTCAGGGGTCTCTGTTTTTGTTTTAGAGCAAAGTCTTGTTCTATAGCCTAGATTAGCCTTGACTTCTGGTCAAGATGCCTCCATCTTCCAAGCACTGGGATTCAGGCATGAGCCAGCAAGCCAAGCTCATGTGGCTCGGGTTTTGCTTACACTTAGGACTGTTGGGAAGGGCTTGTGGCTGAATGGTGGGTGTGTGATAAGGGTTCGGAGCCTTGCTTATGCAGGGGGCATACTGTGTTGAAACCCTCCAGCTCTTCCTCTATGACTTCCATAGACCCTGTCCCTCCCTGTGGTTGTCATCGTTCATGGCAGCCAGGACCACAATGCTACGGCCACTGTGCTGTGGGACAATGCCTTTGCTGAGCCGGTGAGTTCTCCCCCTTGGCCCTCAGGCCCTAGAACCGTCCTTAGTTTAATCCAATTCCATAGGCCCTAGAGCTGCGCTGGACGGCGAGGTGGGCAGGTTCAAGTGAATGCCTGTCTGCTGGTGGACTAAGCCCCTGGCTAGGTTTCAGGACTCGGAATTGACTGGTTTTTCCAAGGAATGGGGCTGGGTTCTAGGCCTGGTCTTTACTTTCCTTTTGCCCTATGGCTGGGGTCCCACGGTCTGGACCTTTGCTTCTGCCGGACCTTCTTTCCCCTTTGTGTTTGTTTATTCTTTCTGGATGATTCTCAGCCCTTTCTGTCCCTTAGTCTCGGCATATCTCATGCGTGCACGTGTGTGTGTGTGTGTGTGTGTGTGTGTGTGTGTGTGTGTGTGTGTGTATCTGTGAACATTTCCGGCCTCCTCAGCCTGCCCTCTCTTCTTCTCTCCCTCTCAGGGCCGGGTGCCGTTTGCCGTGCCTGACAAGGTGCTCTGGCCGCAGCTGTGTGAAGCGCTCAACATGAAATTCAAGGCCGAAGTGCAGAGCAACCGCGGCCTGACCAAGGAGAACCTGGTGTTCCTGGCCCAGAAACTGTTCAACAGCAGCAGCAGCCACCTCGAGGACTACAACAGCATGTCGGTGTCCTGGTCCCAGTTCAACCGGGTGAGCGGCTGGCTGCCAGCTACCTGCCGGAGACCATCAGGGTCCTGTCACGCTCTCTCTTATCTTGAAGTCAGGCTACCACCCTCTGAGGCTATCATCTGTCCCTCGACCCCGACCACACTCCCTATAGTCAGGAGAGATTGGCTCTCAGACCACAAGAAGGCAAGCAGGGGCCACGAGGCATCATGTCCAGTCGTGGGAGCCAAAGAAGGACTAGAGAACCCTGAGCGGGGATCCACTGGTGGGCTTGTCACTCATTTTCAGGCCTTGTCTGTTCTTCTTCAGTTTCTTCATCCAGCTGTGAAAGGGCAGGGCAAGGATGACCTTGACGGGTCTTTCCAGTTTAGACAAGTCTTGATATCCTCTATCCCCGCTCACAGGATTGCCTCATGTGTGTGGGACTTGTGTAGGGGGGTGTCAGTGCACAGCCTGCTGAGGAACAGGCATGGGGGGAGCTGAGGGCACCGACTCCTGGGCTACTGTGACTTGGGGTGTCCTGGGGCTCACAGGAGAACTTGCCAGGCTGGAACTACACCTTCTGGCAGTGGTTTGATGGGGTGATGGAGGTCCTGAAGAAACATCATAAGCCCCACTGGAATGATGGGTGAGGACCAGGGCCCTGGGGCCAGCAGGCGGGGAGAGGGGCTCTGGGAATGGTGTCAGCTTACCCAGCAATGACACCAAATGTACCACACACCCAGGGCCATCTTGGGCTTCGTGAACAAGCAACAGGCCCATGACCTGCTCATCAACAAGCCAGATGGGACCTTCCTGCTGAGATTCAGTGATTCCGAGATCGGAGGCATCACCATTGCCTGGAAGTTTGACTCTCGTGAGTTCCCATCTCTTCACCCCACACCCAACCCCATGAGCTCTGTCTTCCATTTCCTCACTCCCATATCCATGACGCCCCTGTCCTTAGCAGTCACCCACTTTCAGGAGAGGCAGGACCTGAGCTCAAGGTATGGGGGTCATGGGAAGGGAAATGGCACCTCTTCCCATCACTTTCGGTCTTCAAGAACCTAAAACCACTGACTGCACAGACATCAGACACCTGGTGAGTTCCTGAAGCCTCACGTCACCCACACCTCTTCCACGCACCGTCTGCTGAGTATAATGTTCCAGATGAGCTGCCCTGTGTGGAGGAGCAGGAAGACTACGGTTGCAGTGCATGCTGGGAAAGGCTCTGCTCCTTCACAGCAGTCCTTCCTAAAACCCCACAACCACGATCCTCTTGTGAGGGCAGCTTGTGGAATGACTTGTCCCTTTCACAGCGGATCGAAACCTCTGGAATCTGAAGCCGTTCACCACCAGAGATTTCTCCATACGGTCCCTGGCTGACCGGCTGGGGGACCTGAGCTACCTCATCTATGTGTTCCCAGACCGACCCAAGGATGAGGTCTTTGCCAAGTACTACACTCCTGTACTTGGTGAGTCCTGCTGCCAGGAGGGCTAGGCAGGGGCGTCTCCTCTGCGGGCTTTGGGTCTGGGCATGGAGGATTTCAAGGCTCACACCTGAGGAGAGAAAGTGAAACCTGCCCCCAGCTTGTTACTCTGCTGAGTAGAAAGCTAAGTTCTCAGTTCTACATCCGCAGAAAAGAGCCAGAATTGTTGAGGGAGAAGCAGGGGGGTCATTCCTCTCTAGTCAGCAGCTCTCACCACTCCACCCCTCCACCCCCCACCCCGCAACCCACCCCGAGTTAAATAGAGGAGCAAGATGGACGGGCTCTCCTTTCCTGTCTGGTCCGTTGGTAGGGTTTGCATCTTGCTCGTGCCTTTTCCTTTGGCAGGCATGCAAATGGCCGGGAAAGAAACCAGGAGAGGGTGGGGATAGGATGGAAGGCAAGGGTCTCAGTGGCCCTCTGGCTGGATAAATCAGTGGGGGTTTATCGGAAGTCCTCGGGAACTCTCATCCCTGAGAAAGCTCCAGGGCGGTGTGGGCAGGGCCTGATGGCATGTTGTTCTCTGTTCCCCCGGGCCACCCCTGCAGCAAAAGCAGTTGACGGGTACGTGAAGCCGCAGATCAAGCAAGTGGTCCCCGAGTAAGTGTCCGGGGCCCAATTCCGGGTCTCCTATTGCCTTTTTTGTTTGTTTGTTTATTTTGTTTTGTTTTTTTGAGACAGGGTTTCTTTGTGTAGTTTGGTGCCTTTCCTGGATCTCACTCTGTAGACCAGGCTGGCCTCGAACTCACAGAGATCCACCTGGCTCTGCCTCCAGAGTGCTGGGATCAAAGGCGTGCGCCACCACCGCCTGACCTCCTATTGCCTCTTTATCCTTTGCTAGCTCTTCCTCTGATACTAGGAAATGTGGCTTAGCCCCTGAGAAGGAAAGACTCCCTGTACTGGAATGGTACCGAGGACTCCACGGACAGCCTGAGCCCCAGAGACCAGTGGGGACACTTTGACCAGAAGCCCCTCTCTTGGTGTTCCCGGTCTCTCTGGTCACTGAGGCTGTGTTCTGCTTCCTTTCACAGGTTTATCAATGCATCTGCAGATGCTGGAGCCAGCGCCACCTACATGGACCAGGCCCCTTCCCCAGTAGTGTGCCCCCCGGCTCACTACAACATGTACCCACAGAAGTAGGTCCTGTTTTCACAGGGGTCCACGGGGAGGAATTGGGGCTTGGCCTCAGGCTGGACCCTGGAGGACTGAGGGACAAAGGCATCCAGAGGTCCCCTGGATTTGACTCCATCTAGCCTAGGCCCAGGGTCTAGCCCGGCCCAAGTGAAAGGAAAGTCCGCCAGGAAAACACACAGAGCATTTTGAAGCTAAACAACCAGGGTCCTGCCCTCATTCTGGTGCAGTCTATGTGATCCTGAGAAAATTTTCACGGATGCACGGTTCTCTGGGGTGTAAACTAGAGGTGACAGGTGTTCCTGTCCCACGGAAATGAGATGAGATGGTGCCATAAGATTTTCCCGTATACAGTTGTCAGAGGGCTTGAGACAGCGTCACTGCTGTTGGGACAGTGTCACCACCGTTGGGGTGGTTGTAAGGTGAGAGCAGGAGTGTTGAGTCCTCTCTAAGCTGGACTAGGCTGGATGGCTGGGATTAGGGAGGCAGCATGCTACAGTCGACCACCACACGTGTGGAAATCACAGATTCTTTGAGTTTTAAAGTGCGGTGTGTGTGTGTGTGTGTGTGTCTACCTGTGGGGGCTGGAACAGGGCATCGGACTTCCTGCAGCTGGAATGACAGGCAATTGTGAACTGCCTGTATTTGTAAGTTTTAAAAATGTATGTGGGGGTGGGGTAGGTGATAACTTGTGTGAATCAGTTCTCTCCTTCCACCACGTGGGGTCCGGGATTGAACTCAAATCGCCCCGATTGATTTGTTGACACGGGTCACTGAGCCGTATCACCAGCTTCTGGTTTTTGTTGTTCTTATGATTTACGTATATGGTATATATCTATGTGTTTATGTGGCTCTGTACATATGTGCTTGTGTGAGCACACAAATGTGGAGGCCAGAAGTCAACATCAGATACATTTCTCAGTTACTTTCCACCTTATTTTCTGATCCTGTCTTTTTGTGAACCTGAAACTCATCCATTTGTTTAAGCTCGCTGGCCCAGGAGTCCCAAAGATCCTCCTGTCTCTGCCCGCCCCACCCCCCAGGGCTGGGGTTACAGACACGCACTGCCACACCCAGCTTTTTATGTGGGCGCTGCAGATCTTAACTCAGGTCCTCATGCTTGCGAAGCAGTCTGCTAACTAAGCCAGCCTCCTTTTAAAGTTCTCCCTAGCAACGTGCATGGTGTGAAATGCTGTCACACGATGGCATTGGCTCTGACGCTTTTTTCTTTTCTTTTAAAGACAGGGTCTATGTAGCCCTGGCTGGTCTGGAACTCACTATGTAGTCCAGGCTGGAACTCACAGGGATCCACCTGCCTCTGCCTTACAAGTGAATGCTGGGATTAAAAGCCTGCACCTCTACACCCAGCCAAGACCTAGATTCTCATCCTAGCTGCAGATGGCCCAGAACAAGCTTCCTTGTTCCTAACGCTCACCTTAAGGTGGTCTGAGGATTAGTGTTAAGTAGCCAAACACTACCATAGTGGGTTGGTGCACGGTGTGGTAGTGTATGTAAGTGAAGGACGTCACAGGTGACTGGCAGAACCCGCTGGCCAATCACCTTGTCTTACAGAAGAGTACAGGTGAGGGAGAATGAACTCCTTGAGATCATGATATGAAGCAAAAGATACAGGTGGTGGTAGGCTGTCTTCCCAGGAGCCAGCGACTACTGTCCAGCCTGGTGGGAGTTCCAGCCCGAGTGTTACGGGTCCTGTCCTTATGAGACTCCGGTCTTTGTGAGGAGCAAGACTGAGGACACTCTATGGGGGGTTTAGAGCCATGAGACCCACCAGTTTCCTCAACATCCCTCTCTTTGCTAGCCCTGACCCTGGCCTTGACCAAGATGGAGAATTTGACCTGGATGAGTCCATGGATGTTGCCAGACACGTGGAGGAACTTTTACGCCGGCCCATCGACAGTCTCGACCCCCGCCTCTCCCCACCTGCTGGCCTCTTCACCTCGGCCAGAGGCTCCCTGTCCTGAGCGCTGGGACGCCACGCTTCTCTTGGAAAACGACCTTCAATGTGAAGAGCCCATGTCAGTTGTGACCGTAGCATCTCTGTATATACCGACAGCTTTGCACGCGTGCGTGTGCGTTGGTGCCATAAGCAGTGGCAGCGCGACCTTGCCCACACAGTTCTGGGTCTGTGGCTAACGCAGTGGCGGCCTTTCTGTTCAGGCCTCACGGGCCCCCTGGGTCTGGCGCGAAAGAGCTGGACCTATCATTCCAGACAAACCTATTTCTCCTGTGTCCTTTATCAGTTCAATGGCTATTTAAGTGAAATAATTCGAGGAAAGGAAGGGAGGCCGGTTTAGGCAACTAAGTTGGTGTGCACCTGTCCTCATGCACGTGGGAGGGAGCCTACTTGGTAATCTCCCTCCAGATGGAGATTGGGGTTCACTCCTAGTAACACATTATACTTGAGTGACTATGGGCTTACAGACTTTGTGAATCCTCAGTGTGCCTAGACTGCAGCCATGAACACAGCAGCCCTGGGTTAATTTGAGTCAGGGCTACCAGAGCTGAGTATGTTGGTTCTTGGGCTCTTATCTTTGGGCCAGGGTGGACATGGGCTTCAAGTCTCATGGCCTTGTCCACATTCCCAACATCCCCCCCTTTTTTTTTCCCCATCTAAATCTTCAACCTTCCATGTGGACTCAGCTTGCTTGCTTTGGTTTTTGTTTTATTTGTTTTGTGAGACAGGGTCTCCCCAT